>CM038792.1:73982175-74255690 GCA_021764765.1 Vicia sativa
AGTTGAGAGAGTGACATCATCCTTTGAGACCATCTCGTGCCTTTGTTCATTCTTCAAAAGCTGATGGAGGAAGGTGCGAAATAAACCACACAGAAATAGCGGTATACAAACATGAGAGTTCCTTGTCTCTTAGTAGTATGAGTGTGGAAGAATGTAGGATGTCTCAAGTAAAGTAGGCAACTGGATTGCGGGTGTAATGACTTGATGGCGTTGACATCTATGAATTGATCGAGTTAGAAATAGAACCAAACCATAAATTAGCAAGGCCACAATGTCTTGAATGCATGGAAACTCATAACTTTGAGGAATTCGGGCTTTCTTGATTAAGAACTTGGAAAGTAAACCCTTAACTCACTTCTAATTTCCCAATGATGGCTTGATATGCGGCGCTTAAGATGTAGGCGGATCACGATGTCTTCGTGCCAAGAACCTTTTCAACCGGGTAAATGGCATTTGGTCAAGAATAGGTACCCAGTAGCTTAGAGAACTCTTCAAGGTAGGAACAACTGATAATCTGGAAATGTAAAGCAATGGTGTTTGGATCAAAAGCTGGAATAGGACATGCATCATATCTTCTTCAAAAAATAAACCAATCAAGTAGATAACCATGCTTTTTGATGAATTGAGCATGGTGAAATTTCTGAAACCAATTCTTTGAGCTGAGAAGGGATACCCGTGAAGTTGATTCGGATAGTCTTTCTAAACCATAATCCTACAAAGCAGGACCAAAGATAAATCCTAGGTCCTTGAAATAGTTAGAAATGATATGCAATCACGAGATGATGTCATGTTTAGCACACGAACAATTCACACAATGAGCCTAGGGTTAAGGCTTGCATGAGGTATGGCGATTACCCACAAAAGTTTGAGTTGGTTCATCTGTCTATAATAATGTAGGGTTCTAGGAATCTCATATCATAGATCTTTCTCGTGGCGCTTATTTCAATCACGGTAGCCAAGTGGTCGATCGAAAATGTCCCAAAGTCTAATCTCGATAGGCGTAGCATGAGTATCCCAACCTCGGTCTACACAAAGCCGCCCATCTCTACCTTAATGGCCAGATGGGTCAATTAAGGTTCTAAAAGTTTAGTTAGGCGGCAGTGACACCACGAAGCCAAATACTATCTTGACTTGGGAATGAAGAGTATCGGGACGAAGTGTCAACTAACGTAGCCATCATGTTGACCGTTTAGTTATCGTCTAGCGGTAGCGATGATTTAATGCCACTTACCTAAAAGGAAACCGGATCGGGTGTAGGATCCCCAACAATATAGTACCCAAGCAACCCTTAAAGATAAAACATACAAGTCAAACAAAAGCGATAAAGTTATCTAGAAATCCTAAGGCAATTCTCTCTTTTAAGGGCATATTCCCAGTAGTCATGATTCATCGGTGGCCCGACTTTGTAAGTTTTGTATCCAAATGTGCGGATAGCAAGAGTCGCCACAAACTTTTATTTTATCCAATTAAGGAAGGTAAAAATATGAAAAAAGACCCGTTAGATTACGAGTTCGGGAGAATGGTTATGAAAAGGGAAGGTATTAGCACCCTTTCCATCCGTAGTTATCTCAGACTCTTAGTTGCTCTAGATCACTTTAAAATTGCTTTGTGTGTTTGACAAAATGTTTTGAAAAGAGGCATTTACACTTTGACTTTGTAATGACTCACGTGGAGTGTATACAAAGTGTTGAAATGTTTCGTTTTGAAAAAGAGTTTGAAACTTTGAAAAAAGAGTATGTGGTGTGAAAAGCATTTGATAGAGCAGCAACTAAGAGACTTATTTACCACTGGTGGTGGTTTTCGTACTTACGTTCCTTTAGAATAGCCTTCCATACCATTAGTTAGTAGGTAGCTCCATTCGTTGGATGTAAGCGGGACATTGAAGGGACATGGATGGTCATAGAAACAACTTGTAGGAAGTATCTGCACATTCGAAGGGTATCATCATTTTTTAGTAGGCGACAATCGAGGGTCAAGATCATGTATTCGGAGGCAACATCATTGGGTCTATGATCTTTGTATCGAAGGGACTATGATGATTTGTTTGGAAGGCAGCGGTGCTAGAATACCTCTACGTTCGAGGGACATGACCATTTGAAATCGAAGGCATCGAGAGAATTACCTAAATTAGTGTGTGAAAGAGTGTGTTGAATTCGAGTATTTTATCTTGACGAAGTTAGTGGGCTATGTTCAATTTTTAGTCTTGCCATACAGCGCTAATTACTAGCAATTGATAAGGTGCGGAAAGTAAAATCACGGAATGTAAAAATGCGGAAGGTAAACCTCGCTATTACATGGCTTTAGGCGGATACATAATTTAAAGTGCGGAAAATAAAAACCTAGATTAAACTATTACAACCCAGGCAATTACATTATTGGAAAAATAAAGCGATAAAAGCGTCAAGATCGAATGACTGTGAAAGAATAAGAAATTGGAAAATATGATGAAATCGAAATAAGATAAAATATTAGAAAAATGCAATTTTTAATATGAGAAAATTAATATATGGAAATAAGATAAATAAGCTAAAATAATTTTTTGGATTTTTGGAAAAGATTTAATAATTAAAATGCAATTTATAATGATTTAAATGCTAAAATAAAAATAAAATAAATATGCATGCAAAATTATATTTTTTAATTTTATTAAATTAAATAAAGGTTTTAGAAAATATTAAAAAAAGAAAAAATGTTTTAGTAATTTTAATGCAAAATAAAATCATGAAAGTTAATTAAAATGAATGAAAATATTGAAATAATATGAAAAATATGAAAATAGAGTTTTGTAAAAGAAAACCAATGGTCACAGGAGAATCGAACCCAGGGACCTTGTCTTCAATCTTGCATACTTGCCAACTAGGCACGTTGCTTCTTGTTGGAAAACGGATCGAGTAGAAGAAAGACAAGTGTCGCTCCACGAAGCTCGAGACGGCATGAAGCTTCCATATCCCCGGTTCAAATTTTCAAAACTAGCGTCAAATTTGTTCTTGGCCTTCGTCCACAGCTAATCAAGAAATCAAGCAAACATAATATAAATAAATTCTAAGGCCATGGATCGATTCCTCGGGTCATTCAAGTTGAATGTAGGTCACATTGTCCATTTTTCTTATTAAGAGAAACCACAAAACATGCTCGGGAACCCAACTATGGCATCTCGAGTTTCGGTCATGAAAAATGCAATTAAAGTACCCGAGCTTGCAGAACTACTAATCACAAAAACAAACACAAAACATGTTAAATATGCATGAAAAGCGAATCGATTTTGGATTTTCAAGAACAAACCAATTTAAATTTCTTGTTTACAGATGGTTTTGATGATGTAAGTATCTGGATCGATTCGGAGATGTCGAGCAATGTGTTGGACACCTCAACTCGATTGAAAGCAATTTGAAGTAGGGTTTACGGCCTTGTACCACAGTTTTTGCTTTGGAATAGGGTTTGTAGGCAATTTTCCTTTTTCTTGATAGGTATGCATCATGTATTTATCTTGGATGGATTTGGGATTGAATTTGGAAAAAATCAATCAATATTCAATGGAAATCAAATTTGATATTTCCATGAAAATCAAATCTTCAAAGCTTGACCAATTTCAATCAATCTTGCCTTTCTTGCTCAATTTGAATTTGCGGCATTGGTGAGTTAATTGGACCTTAAGGAAATAAAATCAATCTTTGCCATTAATTTCAATTTTATAATTTATTTTAAGATTTAATTTGCATTTAAATAAATAAATTACAAATTAAATAGAAAATAAATCAAAAATTCATGGCATTGGGCTTGGATATTTAATTGCATGAGGAACATGTTAGGATGAATAAAAAGTAGGCCCATTTGCAAAAGATTTGATTTTTTTATCTCTCTTTGTGCATTCTTCAAAATTGCCCAACTTGAATGGTGTAACTTGCTCAATTTTCCACATTTTGAGTGTTATTGGACTTTTGGAAAGCTCTAAGAGTCCTCTAACCAATGTCTTTAGTCTCATCTCATTTAGATTACCATTCTCAATATATCTTCAAAACAAAAGTTGACTTTTGTTGACAATGACACCTAATGTTTTGAGCTATACCTCTCAAATGAAGCATTTCTTGGACATTCTTGTGAGACATGAAGTTGTAGAAATTGAATTTCCTTCAAAACAAGAGGTGGTGGAAAATTTTTGAGAAAGTATGAAAAGTTATGATCGGTCAAAGTTCGATTGACTTTTCACCTAAAACCTAATTTAGAAAGTTTGACTTTTAGGCAAATCTTGAGTTTTCTTGATGAATCATGATCAACCCTTGATCAAATGATGAATGTAACTTCAAAATAGGATGTTGACCAAAAATCAGAAGTTTGTTGTATGTTGACCACAGTTGACTTTTGTCAATACGATTTTGACCATCGAGCAATTATACGAGGAAACTTGACTTGAAGCTTGAAACTTGACATGGAGAATCTTTGAAGCATATGAGGAGGCATGAAGGCCATTGGAGATGTTGAAATCCATCTTGACTTGAGAGATACCAAACCTAATTTGGGTTGATTGTCAGGAGAGAGTTTGTCGATCGACTCTTGAGGAATCCTTGAGTATGGATGTATGAAATCTCTTGAGTAGATGGAGGGCAAATTTTGGGTATGACACATACATTTAGAGAAAATCAAATTTCTTTCTAAATTTGATTTTATTTGAAAAATCATTAAATGCATTCAAATCAAATCTTTTGCCTTGTTTTTCTCTCTCAATCCTCTATAAATAGCGATACACTTGACCAGGACACGAAACCTAGCCCACAACAACAAAACTTTGTCAAAATTTTTCAAAAATTGGAGAAAATCGAATTTTGATTTTCAGCCAGTTTGATCGATCCGATACATCCAATCTTGCTCATTTGACATCCCGTGATGAAACCACCTGCTTGAAATGACCCTTGGGAGATCGAGCCATCTAGCTATCAGGTTTCTGATCTTTCTCAATTTCGATTTCGATATTCCATGCATTGCTAATCATTTAATGTGTTTATTTGAGTTCGGAGGTGCATTAGAATGTGTTAGATGCATAACATGTAAGGTTTCACGTAGAAATATCGAGAATACCATTCTAGGGTTTTCAAAGTTGTGAGATTGAAACTCAAAATCGAGGGCCGTTTGAGGACACGGGATAGCACCATCGTGCTCGCAAGGATCGAAATAGTCGATTTGGGCACTTGTTCGTTTTGAATGATGCATTTTTAGGTTTTTCGGGGTTGATGCTTGGGAGAAATAGGAGCTAGGGCTCGGCGTCATTGACCGATTGACTCCGGTGGATGCGACGTGGCGTTTAAAGCTCTTACGATTAGTCCATTCAAAGCGAGATTCCAGTTCTGCTGGGTTTGAATTCAAATCAGGGCCAGCGTCATCACTTATATTCAATTAATTTCAAATTTTCAACACGAATGCCAAGTGTCCGATTGGTTAAAGTTGCTTTGTTCAAGATGCTCCTCAGGGTCCCCTGATCGAACATGCAGGGACCACTTTTTACAAAGTTTGATTTTCATTCATATTTTTTCCATATTTTCATTTATTTTAATATTTTGCATACATTTAATTTATTTCAATAATTTTTTCTCATGCATTTTAAAACTCCAAATTTTTTTTTCCTTTTTGCATTATCTTCAGAAAATGTTTATTTAATTTATAAAATTAAAAATATTTTTTGCATGCATATTTAATTTTATTTCTAATTTACCATTTAAATCACTTTTAATTAGTTTTTAATTATTAAATTGCATCAAAATCCCAAAAAATTATTTTATTATATAATGTTATTTCGGCGCAAATATTTTTCTCATCTAAAAATTTGCATTTTACTAACATTTTCCTCTTATTCGATTTCCTCATATTTTCAGATTTTCTCATCTTTTCAGGTTATCCGGTTTAGACGATTCCTTTTCTTGTTTTTTCTTTTCTGATATGTTTGCTTATGGGATGTAATAGTTTAATTAGGGCTTTTATTTTCCATGAAGTTTAAATTATGTATACGCCCAAGCCGTGTAATAGCGTGGGATTTATATTTCCGCACTTTACCTTTTCGCATTTTAATTTCGCACCCTATATGAAGTAACTGGGCGTGTATGGCAGAGATAAAATGGACATGGCTCACTCATAATACTAAGATAATATGCACGAGAATCAACACCTTTTTGCAATGCACTTGCTGGGTAATTCTCTGGATTGCTGCTACAAATTCAAATGGTCATGTCCTCGAGCTCAGAGGTGCCGTTGCTCAAACTGGGCATCGCGGTCCCCGACCTTAGACCGCAGTGTGATGATGACCGTTGGCGTGATCGCCAGTGTGCTGGGAACCTGGTGCTGATCATCGATGTCCTTGAATCGCTTACATCAGCAACGGTTCTGTATGAACATGGATGTATTATCTAAGGATGTAAAATAACTGGCGACGATTCGGTAGGTATTAAGACTTTGGTTGCTCTATCAAAAACTTTGCACCACACACTTTTCAAAGTTCAAATTCTTTCAAAGTTAAACATTTAGACACTTTGTATACATTCCTACATGAATCATTACAAAGTCAAAGCGAAATGCCTTTTCAGGCGTTTTGGTCGAACACACGGGAAAGCGGTTTAAAGTGATCTAAACGCTAAAACCGTGGTAACGGATGGAAAGAAGTGCTTCTTCTTCCTTTCACTACTCCTGCACCAGTCTAGCGAAGATACTGTACTACCCTCCTTAGTTGGATAAAAGAAAATCGGTGGCGACCTGTATCGCACGATGCGATGAAAACCTCTGAAAGTCGATTCACCGTGTTACGTCGACTCGATCTTCCTTTCAAATCAACAAAATGGTTTGAAACTTCACCATCAAAGACGAGAAGATGATACGCGAGCGTCTTGACCAACTTCCTTTCGCATCGGCCAGTGGAATTCATGCTATGAAGCGGCGACAATGACCCGACATCAAGTGGATCTTCGACTCCGGACAATGGGCGTGACAATTGGAAGCGAAGGCGTCATACCAATCTCCTTTAGTCGGGGTAATTGCTCTTGTTTTGTTTTGCTTTTATTATTTCTTTATGTTTTGAACAATAAACTTTGAAAGCCTAGTGCCTTGCATAAATTGGCTCGTTGTGAGGTTATTATCATCATTTGCATATTTTCATTCAATAAAATCGTTGGACTTTTGCATTATTTGTTTGCTTTCTTTACTTTATCACCCCTTCAAAAGCTATGTGTTTCTTACACACAGCGTGATACCTTTGCAAAATCACTCGAATCTCGTTGATATGACTATGCTATTGCTAAATATGACTTGATAATCCAGATCTACCAAGAAGATGAAAGTGAGGAAGATTGTGAAGTGCCGGAGAACTTGTCGTTGCTACATGAAGATGAGTTATCTGACCACGCACAAAAGCAAGTTGAGGTTGTGAATTTGAGTGCTGATGAAGACGGAAAGAGATTAAGATAGGGCGAGTCTTGAGAGCGATTTCAAAGAAAGATTGGTTCGGATGCTACGAGACTATATTGAGGTTTTGCTTGGTAAATACGAGGACATGCGGGTTTAGACATTGATATTGTGGTACACCGATGCAGGCAAAAGAAGGTTTTCTCCAGTGAAACGGAAGGTTCGTGCGTCGTCACAGATGTCAAAGAAAATCAAAGCCGAAGTTATGAAAGCGGTTCAAGCGGTTTCTTAGCCGTTACTTCCTATCCACAATGGGATGCGAATGTGGTACTGTGCCAAGAAGGATGGTGAAATACGAATGTGTGTGGATTCTGGAGATGCGAACAAAGCGAGTCAGAAGGCGATTTCCACTTCCTCGTATTGATGTTACGGTTGACCTTACCTTTCGGCATAAGGTTTCTCCTTCATGGATGGTTTCTCGGTTACAATCGGATCAAAATGGCTCACGAAGACATGGAAAGACTACTTTTGTTACAGTGGGGCACTACGCTACAAGGTTATGCCGTTCGATTTGAAGAGCAGGCGCCACTTATCGGTGCTATGGTGACATTATTCCATGATATGATTCATCACGAGATAGAGGTTTCGTCGGCGACATGATAGCTCGATCCTGGTGAAGAACATCTTGATCATTTGCGAAACTATTTGACGGAGTTGAAGAAGTGCAGGTGAGGACTTAATCTAACAAATTATGTACCTTTAGTGAGATCGGGAAAACTTCTAGGGTTTGTTGTCGATGGTAAAGATTGGTTGACCCTCAAGGTTAAAGCTATTCAAGAATATGCCGACTCCAGCATCGAGAAGGAAGTCGAGGTTTTGGGCCGATTAAACTACATTGCTCGATTCATTGCATTTAGCTACTTGTGAGCCAATCTTTAAGTTGCTTAAGAAGATCAAGTGGTAGGAATGGCGATTGCCATATCGCTTTTGCAAAATCAAGGGTACCTCTGAATCCTCCTATCCACATGCATGCCCAGAAGGAAGACCTCTTATCATGTACTTGGCGGTGTTAGAGAACTCAATGGGGTGTGTGTTGGGGCAACATGACAAAGTGCAGTCGAAAGAGTATGCATATACTACTTAGCAAAAGTTTACCGACTATGAAACAAGATACTCGACAGAAAACTTGCAGCGCTTTGGCTTGAAGTTTCACCGACTAAGGCAGTATATTTACGCTACATTAATTTTACAAGATGGATCGATAAAATACATATTTGAGAACCATCTCTCGGGAAGAATAGCAAGATGGCGAGATGATCTTGATCGAGTATGACATCGTACTTCGAAAGCGATCAAAGGAGTGTAGTAGGCGATCATTTGGCTCATCAAGACCGTAGATGACTATCGGTCTATGCGTTTAATTTCTAGATGAAGATGTTTTACTAGTCTTTGATTGTGAAGAACCGAGGCCAGACGAACACTGAACAAGGATCCCGATGGACTATGGTCTTTGATGGAGCCTCAAGCACTTGGTAATGGCATTGGCGCCATCATTACCATCCCATAAGCGGACATCGCCTTTCACCTCCGATTATGTTTGGTGCACTAACAACATGGCGAATCTGAGCGTGCATCATGGGTATCAAAGGCGCTATTGACTTAGAATCAGTTCTTACAAGTGTATGGAGACTCGACTTTGGTGATCGGTCAGATTAAGGGCGAGTGGGATATGAAGCATCCGATCTTATTCCGTATCGAGCATGTTACGAGTTTGATCCCTACTTGAAAGAGATTACTTTGATCACATTCCACGAAGAAGATCGGTTGGCGGTATTGGCTACTATGTCATCTATGTTCAAGGTCGATGTGACACGAGGCTCGGATCATCATTGAAATTTGACAAACCAACATATTGTTATGAGCTTGATCGGAGAAGAAACCTTGGTACTATGGCGTGAAGAGGTATCTTGAGACTCGGGAATATCCATGAGACATCATCAATGATAAGAAGTTTTTGAGAGGTTTGCATCAAATTCTTCCTCGGCAACAACATCTTATACAAAGCGCAATCACGACTTGTGCTTACTCCGTATGTAGACGGAAAATACGGATCGTATCATGGAAGAGTTACATGGCGCGTTGGTACCGCTCGATGGACATACCATGGCTAATAAGATTAAAGAACATGTTACTATTGGTCCACCATGGGCGATGTCTTCACGCGATCTTGTCACAAATGCGGATATATGCGAGACAAAGTGGGCGTACCTCGATTACCTCAGATATTCTGGCTCCTTGGCCTTTTGCAATGTGGGGCATTGACATGATCGGAGAATCAAGCCTGACTTCCGGACATCGTTTCATCCTTGTGGCAATGGCTATTTTACCAAGTGGGTAGGCGACTCGTTGCATCATTACCAAGAATGTTGTGGCTCGATTCATCAACATAATCTTATCATCGATATGGCACTCCGAAAGGATTATCACGAATAACGACTCCAATCTCAACAACAAGATGATCACGAGCTCTGCAGCGGTTCAAGATCAAACATCACAACTCTTCTCCTTATCGGCCTAAGATGAATGGCGTTGTGGAAGCGCCAACAAGAACATTAAGAAGATTATACAAAGATGGCGGTGACTTACAAAGATTGGCATGAGATGTTACCATTTGGTCTTCATGGTTATCGCACCACTGATACGGACATCAAAAGGCTGACCTTCTCTCTTATGTATGGTATGGGCGGTCCTACCATCGGTTGATTCCCTCGACGAGTCCTCCGGGATGCGAGTTAAGCGAAGGCGATTGGGTCGAGACTCGCCTTGACCGGATTAACGATTGATGAGAAAGACTCGCATCCATCGCCATTGACAGATCTATCGAAATGAATGATCGAGCATTTAACAAGAAGGTCGACACAGAGTCTACCAGTCGGTGATCTAGTAGTCAGCGCATCATTCTTCCTGAGGTGATCCAGGGGCAAATGGACTCCCTCGAGGGACCGTTTGTAGTCAAGACAATATTCCGTGGAGCTATGATATAGCACCATGGATGAAGACTTCCACACCACAGTGAGCGCGAGACATAGTCAAAATACTACTGGCATAAATGAGACCATTGGTCGGTGACCTAGGTAAAAATAAGGGCATCTGGCGAACCAAAAGGGTTCGGGCAAAGTTAAGGATATATACAAAACATGTACACCGTGAGTCGAAAACACGAAAGTGGCTTGGGCAAAAAGTATCCCGTGGTGAAAACCGAAAAGCGGTCTAGAAAAAGTTAGGGATTTAAGCGTACGACTATCTCTTCGGATCACCTACTTGAGGCTACTATCGACATTCAAGATTCAAATGGAAAAAATCGATTACTCACTTTCTCTGTGAGGAGATGAGATAGTTAAATATATGAGTACTAGCATAGTTGGAACTTAACGAGATTGTTTCGTAGCTTTTTACTTTTCGTTATGTCAAACTACTTGGCCATCGCCACCTTTCAAATAAATACAAGTTCTTTCTTTACAATTTTGCTATTGTTGTTTGCATAAAGTCAACGTTTGCTTTGAATGATTATATGCATCTAACAATAAAAATCTATTCACAAACATGCGAAAAAGAACATCAAAGTAATTACTCTGAGGCTCTAGGAATTGAGATGACAATGAAAGTCACCAATGCATTTCCCAGCATGATCCCTAGAGATGTCACTCACCACAAAACCTTCTAGCAAAGAGGACCCCAAGGTGATTCCACTCAACTTAATCGGACACACCCATCTTGACGAACAATAACACTTCATCCATTGAGGTATTTATCCCAGAATATCTCTCAACAATTTCCCTTTCTTTTCTCAGTATCCGGACTTGAAACTTGGTGGATAGTGCAGGAGGAAACCTATATCCTTTCCCCTATAGAGATTACAGCGGGCCCCAGAGATCCTTCTAACCCGGTCTCCGGCAACTATCAAATGCTCTCAGCGAGGATTTACACGTAAAATCGGTACCTCAGTTCTTCCAGCCAGTGCAGTATGAGATCCTCGACAACGTGTTTCTCGATCTCTACCATCCTCAGCGGTATCTAGGCCCAAGACTTGGTGGATAGTGCAGGAATCAAAGTTTTCTTTCTTCTCGGGGTTTGGTCCCCAAGCAAGTCGAAATCTCCAAGCGAACATCCACATCTTCTTCAAGATGGATATGTTTTGAAATACCACATCTATCATTCATACATTTCTCATATATCATATGTCATTCATACACATCGTCATGCATCATTCCTTGCATAAGACTAATCAATATTCTATCAAAATTTCTCTTGTTTTCTCAAAATAGGTGAAAAATCATACGTATAAGCGGTCGGGATTAAGACCGAATCGACGGAAAACTATACGAAAGACCACCTAGTTGTCGTCCAAACGGTGTCGAGATTAACCCGAATCGAGACGGGAAAACTATCTGAAAGACACCCTAGTTGTCCTCAAACCAATGGTCGAGATGAACCCGAATCGAGACGGAAAACTATCGAGCGACCGCCTTGTTGTCCTCGACAACGGATCCGAGATTAATACAGAATCTAGCGGAAAACTATACGACGATCACTGAGTTATCCTCGATAGCAGGCGGTGGATCGATGCTCGATGCACAATGAGGCTATCCACATTTTGCCAGCTACTACATTCCCGAGTAGTCGTACGAAGAACTATTCGACTCATTCTTATTATCAGACAACTATAGAGTCGGCGTCGACTCGGTTGCCTTGGATGGCATCTTAAGCCGTCTCGACTACTTGTCAACAACTCTCAGCCTTGAGGAATGCATATTTGGTTAAAAATAATACAAACCAATAACTTCATTCAAAGATGAGCACGAAGTCTAACGATCGACTCCCTCGGGATGGCATCTTAAGCCCGTCTCCATCCTTTCACTTCGGAAACATCTACGAGCCTAGCGTGCGGCTCACTCCTCGGCCGACCTTTCCGGATGGCATCTTAAGCCCATCCCGTCAATTCTCCTATCAACAATCTCAAGTCTAGCGTCGACTGTCCCCAATGAAGTCTCCAACTTCTCAAATGGCATTTGTAAGCCCATTCCGCATCACCCGGCGAGTGCAAATTTTCGGTGTACTCGGTGTTGATCATCTTACCTCCGAGTCACGGCGAACATGCCAATCTAACCCTTCGGTACAAGAAGATTGAGCAGGGGCAGCATCATACCCAAAATTTTCCCTCCTACTTCTCGAAACATTTCATACATCCATACTCGAGGATTCCTCGAGGGTTGATCGAGACAAACCTCTCTGAGACAATCACCCAAACTAGGGTTTGGTATTCCTCGAATCAGATGGACTTATCTCCAATGGTCTTCATGCCTCCTCATATGCTTCAAAGATTCTCCATGTCAAGTTTCAATCCTCGCGAATCGAGTTTCCTCAGAATGATTGCTCGGATGGTTGACAATCGGTTGTATTGGACAAAAGTCAATTGTGGTCAACATGCAGTCAAACTTTATGATTTTGGTCAACATCCTCATTTTGAAGTTACATTCATCATTTGATCAAGGGTTGATCATGATTCATCAAGAAAACTCAAGATTTGCTCAAAGTCAACTTTCTAAATTAGGGTTTCTAAGTGAAAGTCAAAAACTTTATTTGGGCATAACTTCTTCATACTTTCTCGAAATTTTCCACCACCTCTTGTTTTGAAGGAAATTCAATTCTCTACCTTCATGTCTCACAATAATGTTCAAAAATGCTTCATTTGGAAGGTATGGATCAAAACATTCTGGTCCTTTTCAAAGTCAACAAAAATCAACATTTTTTTTTTAAGATATATTGAGCATGGAAAATCAATTGAGATGAAACCAAAGAGGTTGGTTAGAGGACTCTTAGAGCTTTCCAAAAGTCCAAGAACACTCAAAATATGGAAAATTGAGCAAGATACACAATTGGAAGTTGGGCAATTTTGAAAGATTGCACAAAAGGAGATATTGGTCAAAATGCAAAATTTTCCAAATGGGCCTATAATCTTTGATCCAAACTTGTTCATGACATTATTGTGACTCATAAATGCTTGGCCATGGCAATTTCTATTTTATTAATTTATTTTGAATTTTAAACCATTTAATTCAAAATTAAATTATATAAAATATGAAAATAAGATATTTTTAAGGAGAGTGATTTTATATCATTCTTGAGGTCCAAGGAAGCCCATTAGACTTACCAATTTCGTGCTTGGTCATCCATTTAAGAAAATCAAAATTCCTTCAAAAATTTGATTTTATTTGAAAATCATTCAATGCATTCAAAACAAATCTTTTTGCCTTGTTTTTCTCGCTCAATTCACTCTATAAATAGCCGACGTTACACACGACAAGAGACACGAAACCCTAGCCCTTACAACCCTTATTTTGTCAAATTTTTCAAGAACTTGTGAAATCGAATTTTATTTTGAAGCCTTTCTATTACTCATTCAACCATTGATAAGTGCCAAAATGTAGTTATTTTGTATACATTTTGTGGCACTTATCCGTTCTTTATTGATATTCTTGAATAAATCCGCTTTTAGTATAAATGTGTACATAATAGAATAATTGAGTTTTGTGTAAATATTGTATCATTTGATATTTTTCATCTCTTTTATAGTATTCATTCATAATTGGAGCATTGGTAATAAAGTGTAGAAGACACGGTAAATCTTAATTTGGGCATCTCATCATTGAATAAAGCTCAAAATCAAAGAATAAAAATCATCAATAAATCTTGATATTCATTCATGGTTAGATAGAGCATTGAATAAGCTTTCCAACGCTTGACCAAGGTATGATGATTACGAGTTCACGGTTCTCAAGATATGACAAAAACAAAATCTTGAACATATATGACCAGCGCTTAAATACATTATCGAGAATTCTTTAAAAGGGCTAAAAACATTTTTTAGGTTATGGGTTGGGTATTTTGAGTCAACACCATCACTTCATATTTTGATAGATTTGCTTGGAAAACAACGATGGAGCTTGCATTTGGATGATCTGGGTGAATCCTCGTCGATTGGTGTTGGTATGTACCCAAAATTTGCCCTCCATCTATTCAAGAGATTTCATACATCTATGCTCGGATTCCTCGAGTTGATCGAATGAACTCTCTCCTAATCTGACCCAACTAGGGTTTGGTATCTCTCAAGTCAAGATGGATTTCCGGCATCTCCAATGGCCTTCATGCCTCCTCATATGCTTCAAAGATTCTCCATGTCAAGTTTCAAGCTTCCAAGTCAAGTTTCCTTAGACAATTGCTCGGATGGTTGAAAATCGGGTGTATTGGACAAAAGTCAGCATGGTCAACATCTGATCAAAACTTCGATTTTGGTCAACATCCTCATTTGAAGTTACATTCATCATTTGATCAAGGGTTGATCATGATTCATCAAGAAAACTCAAGATTTGCTCAAAGTCAAACTTTCTAAATTAGGGTTTCTAGGTGAAAGTCAACTGAACTTTGTTGATCATAACTTTCTCATACTTTCGAAATTTTCCACCACCTCTTGTTTTGAAGGAAATTCAATTCTCTACAACTTCATGTCTCACAAGAATGTCAAAAAATGCTTCATTTGAGAGGTATAGCTCAAAACATTACGGGTCATTTCAAAGTCAACAAAAGTCAACTTTTGTTTTGAAGATATATTGAGCATGGTAACTCAATTGAGATGAGACAAAAGACATTGTTTAGAGGACTCTTAGAGCTTTCAAAAGTCCAAGAACACTCAAAATGTGGAAAATTGAGCAAGTTACACCATTCGAAGTTAGGCGATTTTGACGATTGCACAAAAGGACATTTGGTCAAAATAAAATTTTCCAAATGGGCCTATAATCTTTTGATCCAAACTTGTTCATGACAATATTTTTGACCCATAAATGCTTGGCCATGGCAATTTTCTATTTTATTGATTTTATTTTGAATTTTAGAACATTTAATTCAAAATTAAATTATATAAAATATGAAAATCATATTTTTTCAAAAAATTTGATTTTATATATTTCTTGAAGTCCAAGATAGCCCAATATACTTGCCAAATTCGTGCTTGATCTTGCATTGAAGAAGAAATCAAATTTTTCAAGAAAATTGATTTTATTTGAAAAATATTGAATGCTCCAAATCAAATCTTTTCCATTCCTTTTTCCCTGATCCTCTCTATAAATATCAAGCATCGCCAGACAAACCACACGAAAACCTAACCCTAAAAACACCCAAACTCTTGCAAATTTTTTCAAGAAACTTGGAAAATCAATTTCAAAAAGCGTACTTTGGTCCAAACCAACCATCTCATTGTCTTAGGAGGTAAGTTTGAGTAAGTATACACTCATGCCATGGTTTAAAACAAGCGGATCGATGCATATACATACATACATATTCAAAACTTTGTGATTTTGCATTTTATTATCACGTGTGTTTTAATCGATTCGATCTTGCAATGTGATCATGAGGTTCCAAGGATGAGATCAGGCGATCGTTCGTGAGTTCCAACGTCGAATCGCACTTAGCCATTGTTAGGGTTCGAGAATGATTTGAATCGGACCGGTCGTTCTGAGCACCTTTGATCGAAACTAACGCCACCATCATACTATGAATCGAATTAGTCGATCCGGGCTTTTGTTCGCTTTAAACAATGCGTTTTGCAGGATTTTCGAGTTTGAAGGCCATCGGGAAGGCGGCGGAGCTAGGGCTCCGTCGTCGTTGAGAGACTCCGGTGAAGGCGTGCGTGGCAACTCTGCGTGTTTTAATCGTCCATGTATTCAAAATTTGGGGCCGCTTGTTGACGTGTTAAAATTTCAAATATCCACGGCGTCATCACTCATATTGAATTGTTTTCAAATTTTCCAACACCAATGACACTTGGCCTAGTGGTAAGGCGCTTGGAAGATGCTCCAAAGGTCCTGTTCGATCCTCCAGGGCTGGTTTGCTTTCTTTTCTCAAACTCCAAACTTTTCATATTTTTCTATATTTTCCTATTTTCAATATTTTCATATTTTCAATATTTTCATATTATTTTAATTGTTTTCTATATTTTATTTCGCATTAAAAATTACCAAAAACATTTTTCTTTTTACATTATTTTCATAAAAATCTTTATTTAATTTAATAAATTAAAAATATAATTTTGCATGCATGTTTATTTTATTTGTAATTTTGCATTTAATTCACTTTTAATTGCATTTTAATTATTAAATCTTTTCCAAAAATCCCAAAAAAATTATTTTAACTTATTTATCTTATTTCAGCATATATTAATTTTCTCATATTAAAATTTGCATTTTCTAACATTTTTCTTTGTTCGATTCATATTGCATTTCCAGATCTTATTCTTTCACGGGTTGCTCCGATTCGGACGTTTCTTTTTATCGTTCTATTTTTCAATAATGTAATTGCTCATGGGTTGTAATAGTTTAATTTAGGGCTTTTATTTTCTGTTTTAAATTATGTATACGCCCCAAAGCCATGTAATAGCGTAGGTTTATCTTTCCGCCTTTACATTCCACTTGCTTTACATTCCGCATTTTACTTTCCGCTTTATCAATTGCTAGTAATTAGGCGTGTGGCAAGATAAAATTGGACATAGCACACTAATCTTCAAGATAAAATATCTGAATTTGATACATTCTTCACACGCACCTCTTAGGGCAATTCTCTCGTTGCCTTTGCGAATTCAAAATGGTCAAGTCCTCGAGCGTGAGGTATTCTAGCACGATTGCCTTCAAGCAAATCATCATAGTCCCTTTGATACAAAGATCATAAGACCCGATGTCGCCTCCGAATACATGATCTTGACCCTCGATTGTCGCCTCTGATGATAGTCCCTTCCGATGTGCTAGGATACTTCCTACGGTTGCTTTCTGACCATCCGATGTCCCTTCGGCGTCCGCTTACATCCAACAAATGGAGCTACCTACTAACTAATGGTATGGCTAGCTATTCTAAAGGAATGTAGAAGTACAACAAAGCGACCAATTACGAGTGGGTAAATAAGTCTCTTAGTTGCTTGCTCTATCAAAATGCTTTTCACACCACACACTCTTTTCAAAGTTCAATTTCTTTTGAAACAAAACATTTCCGAACACTTTGTATACACTCCTACATGAGTCATTACAAAGTCAAAAAATGCCTTTTTCAAAACATTATTTGTCAAACACACGAGAAAGCAATTTTAAAAAGTGATCTAGAGCAACTAAGAGCCGTAGATAACTACGGATGGAAAGGTGCTAATACCTTCCTTTTCATAACCATTCTCCGTTTCGAGAATTTAACGGGTCTTTTCTCGTTACTTTTACCTTCCCTAATTGGATAAAAATAAAAGTCGGTGGCGACTCTTGCTATCCGCACATTTGGATACAAAATCCTACAAAGTCAGGTTCACAGTATCACATTGACAAACCAAAAATGTTTGGTTCCTCTTCTCTCTTCTCTTTGTAATCTCTTTTGTTGGGTTTTGTATGTATATCTACTAACTCATGTATATTTGTCGCCCTTGCGTTGTATAAAAGCTTGTTTCTAATCGTGTTGGTAGTTATCTTGGGTTTTACTTTATGTTAGGGATTTGAGCTTTGCTAGGGATAAATTGCTTAGATTCTTACCTAGGATGATTATCATTGTTTAGAATGCTAGAGATAGGTTTAGAGCTAACATTCTCCCGAACTAGAATTTAACGAAGGTCTTTTTACATTACTACCTTCCCTTAATTGGATAAAATAAAAGTCGGTGGCGACTTTGCTTCTAAAAAATCCTATAAAGTCGAGTTCAAGTATCAGGCCTGGCGACTCTTGGAAGCACCCAAAAGAGAGAATTACCTTGGGATTTCTAGATAATTTTTCTTGCTTTTGTTTGACTTGTATGCTTTATCTTTAAGGGTTGCTTGGGTATTATATTGGGATCTACACCCGGATCCGGTTCCTTTTAGGTAAGTGGCATTAGATCATCGCGACCGCTAGACGATAACTAAGCGGTCAACATGATGGCTACGTTAGCGTGACACTTTGGTTGTCCCGATACTCTTCATTCCCAAGTTGAAGATAATATTTGGCTTCGGTGGTGTCATCAAGCGCTAACTAAACTTTTAGAACCTTAATTGACCCATCTTAGCCATTAGAAGGTAGTGAGATGGCGGCTTTGTCAGGACTAAGGTTGGTTGATACTCGATGCTACGCTCATTGAGATTAGACTTTTGGGACATTTTCGATCGACCACTTGGCCGTCGTATTGAAATAAGCGCCTACGAGAAAAATCTATGATATGAGATTCCTAGAACCCAGGTTACTATTATAGGGCAGGATGAACCAACTCAAACTTTTGGTGGGGTAATCACCTATACCTCATGCAAGCCTTAACCCTAGGCTCATTGTGTGAATTGTTTGTGTGTGCTAAACATGACATCATGACATCATTCGCATTGCATATCATTTCTAACTATTTCAAGGACCTAGGGATTTATCTTTGCTACTTTTGTAGGGATTATGGCTTCTAGAAAGACTATCCGAATCAACTTCATGAGTATCCTTCTCAACTCAAAGAATTGGTTTGAAATTCCGACCATGCTCGGTTCATCAAAGACATGGTTATCTACTTGATTTGGTTATCTCCGGTTTGAAGAAGATATGATGCATGTCCTATTCGGTTCTTTGATCAAAACACCATTGCTTTACATTTCCATTATCGGTTGGTTCCTACCTTGGAAGAGTTCTCTAAGCTACTTGGGGTACCTATTCTTGATCAAATGCCATTCACCGGTTTGGAAAGGTTCCTAAGTTCAAGACATCGCATCATGCCCACATCTTAAGCGCTCGGACATTGAAGCCAATTGGGAAACTAGAAGTGGAGTTAAAGGTTTACTTTCCAACCTAATTAAGAAAGCCGAGAATTCCTCAAAGTTATGAGTTTCCATGCATTTGAAGACATTGTGGCCTTGCTAATTTATGGTTTGGTTCTATTTCCTAACTCGGATCAATTCATAGATGTCAACGCCATCAATTTGTTTCTTACCCGCAATCCGTGCCTACTTTACTTGGGGATATCCTACATTCTCTCCACACTCATTACTCTAAGAGACAAGGAACTCTCATGTGTTGTGTTACTTTCAAGGTGGTTTATTTCGCACCTTCCTCCATCATTTGAAGAACGAACAAAGGTTGAGATGGTCTCAAGGTTGATGTCACTCTCATTCGGATATCCGTTGGAGCCTTTTCTCAAAGGGCTTCACCTTCATTGGCGTTGGAGAGTTCCCAATGTGCTTACTTGGTATAAGGGAGGTATCACCAACCCTTCTCTAGCTCTCACGTGGTTTGGTTTTGCCGAAGAGATGGTCCACATGATATGCTTCTCCAAGATGTTGTGTTCGACTACAATCACGATCTCGAATTAAGCGAAGGTTTATACACGCGGGGCATGGTAAAGAGGCGATACCAAGACTTTGGGGCACCGAACTCCATTCCTTGGGAACCTTACCTCAAATGGGTGCGAGCTCGAGCTCAAAACCTCATGATGCCGTTCCGCTGTTTTACGGTAATTATGGAACCTATTGCTATAGGTGACGTACCATATCTTTGTTCTCCATCTGACATGCCTACGATTTTGAAGACTTGAAGAGATCCTGGATTCAACGAAGAAAGGGATACCTTTGAAGCTCGGTGTTATGCAAGCGAAGAAAGAGTTCTAGAGTTGACCAAGCTACTTCACGAGGCGAAACATCAACGCTTACATCGGCACCAGAGGCGCCCATGGAGACTTAGAGCTTTAGGATGTTTATGTTTTCTTTTATTGCTTTGAACTATCTCTTGTACTTAAAAGAAAAAGAATAATGAGAAGTACTAATAAATGTTTGTTCATTGCTTGTCTAACAAATTTAAATCTCTAGGTCCTTGAAAACATTGCATTGCATTTATAAACATCGCATAGCATATCATAACATTGCATCACGGTACATTGGAGATTGGTTTTCTCATTTACTCGCTATTTATTTTAGAAATGGCTCTTGAGCAGTATCAAAGATCTCAAGCCCGAATGCTCGGTTCACGGATGTTCACCAACTTGGTCCAAGGCCAAGAAGATTTGAAGAAGCTCATCAACAAGAAGAAGAAGGTTGTTGGTCTCCTCAACATGGGTAGACGTTTCAAAGGGGTCCTAAGGTGGTCACCGTTGAGCTCTCTGAAGGAAGTGTCCATACGGGGAGTACCAAGGGTGATGAAGGTGAGCGTGAACCAAAGAAAGGAGGAGGACCATTCGATTATAGCCAACACTCGATGAAGATGACAAGTACAAACAACTTGAAGATCGTCTGAATCTTTGTGGAAAACACGAAGATATGGGTGAACTTTGATGATCTAAGTCTTGTCCACGGTGTTGTGATTCCTCCCAAGTTCAAAGTTCCGACTTTTGCCAAGTATGATGGCATGTCTTTCCTAAGCTGCATTTGAAGTCCTATGTTCGGAAAATCAATCCCCTGATGATGACGAAGTTGTGGATGCACTATTTTCAAGAGAGTTTGTCAGGAACCCGTTGGAATGGTACTATCGGCTAGAGAATGATTGTATCCGTACTTGGAGTGATTTGGTGATGCTTTCTGACGGTATGAGTACAATCTGAATTGACACCACTCGCATGCAACTACAAAGCATGTCTATGGGTCGTGACGAGAAGTTCAAGGTATGCTCGAAAATGGAGAGATCTAGCGGGAAGAGTTCAACCACCCTTGTCCATAGGGAGTTGGTTGATATGTTTATGAAGACAACGACGAGGCCGTTCTTCAATCATCGATTGGAAATTCCTCATCCGGATTCACCGAGTTGATATTGACGAGCGAGCATTGAAGTTTGGTATCAAGGTGGGAAGATCCATGTAGAGTCATCTTCAAATCTTGAAGAGATCTTTTGGTGGAAAGAAAGAAGCCAATCGTGTATGGTCGAAAAGCCGAGCCAAGACCGACCGCTCAATTTGTGGGGGCGTTTGTGATCTCAATCCTACATCACCACACCTCGGTGAGACAACGTAACGAGCTTAGCGCCACGAGGCATGATTCTGAAGATCAACATGCCTTTGTGCAAACCTTGCAACACATGTTGAAAGCGGTAGCGATTACCTTGAGGGATCCTCCTCGGAATGTCAACACTTCCTCTCCAAAGTACAATCCTAATGCTAAGTGTGCTTACCATTCCAGGCCAGGGCACGATCGATAATTGTTGGGCTCACGAAGAACAAGATTCAAGATATGATTGAAGCTAAGCAGTTGAGTTTGATCCTCCTTGAGACTCGAATGTGATCAACGCTCCTATGCCTAACCATGACAAGAGTTCCAATCTTTGTGGGAGCGATACTTATGTTTTCAACATAGATTTTAAGAAGAACTTGTTGCATGGCGGTGTCAATCCGGATGCCCGGTGTCATTGGTGCTCGTGCACTGATGGTTGTGCTTGGTTGAGAAGGCGTGTTCAGGTATGATGGACAACCGTGAGATACTATTTACGAAACCACCTGTTGTATGAAGAGATGTCTAAGTTGAAGATCGACAATGCGAAGATGAAGCTGACCATCTGTGTGGGATACCTTGGGGCAGCAAGTGGAAAGTATGATTACATGGTGAAGTACACATTCTGAAAGCTACAAGATTCCTATTGAAGATGTTAAGGCGACGGATGGGGTGGCGATTTCGGAAGACTAGTGTTAACACAATAAGGATTTCCTCTGTGATCCTGCGCCTAGGTGGCACCTCTCATCATTACTTCTCAAGACATTCCATATTCCTCGACAAAGCTATCCCTTGGAACTATGGAGTGATGTTTACTATCATGGCGTCAGCAAGACCCTCGATCATTGAAGATTTGACCGTTGAAGCTACTATTCCCGACATCGACAACATCAGGATCAAGTAAGGTGACCCGGCTGGAAGGTATTCTCTCGGATATCTCTCCTCCAACAACTGCGACTCCATTCATGTTCGTCTACCAATCAATATCCCCGCTAGAGGAAAGATTGACTCATCACTGCTCAACGAAGTACCAAGGAAGTTCGAAGACACCTCCAAACAAGAAATGGAGAAATGCAAAGATCATCAAGAAGAGTGATTACAATGTTGTGGAGCAGTTAGGACAGACTCAGTCCAAATCTCCATGCTTGCTCGCTCTTGTGCTCCGAGGCTCATGCTAATGCCTTGGTGAAGTTTACGAAGAATGCTCATGTCTTTGCAAGACACTACCAGTCATTCGAAGTTTGTATTGCTAGCACTGTACAACAGCCCTGAAGCTTCTCGATCTTGATTTGACTCTGCCGGAAAGAAACATAACAAAGCCTTGCATCTCAGCCGAATGCAAGGGCACTACGTTATCTCATGTTCGGTGGATACCGGTTGCTCTAAATATCCTACGAAGGCGCTTTTGATCGGCTTGATGTCGAAGGGTTGGTTACGAGACCCGTGACATTATCGTGAGAGCTTTTGATGGTTCTAAGCGGTACTTGGAAGCTCACTCTGGGTTAAAGTCGGTTCTGGACTTTTGATTCCACTTTCTTTGTCATGGACATCCGTCCGACTTATTCCTACCTACTTGGGCCCTTGGATACATGGGGACGGCCTTCTCACCTTACATCGTGTGAAATACCGGTGAAAGGAAGGTTGTTCACGATATGTGGTGAAGAAGAGTATATGGTCGGTCATCTACAGTCATTCGATACCTTGAGATGGAAGGAGAATTCTTAGGACTCCTGTCAAGCTTTTGAAACAATACCAGTCATGCACGTGACTCCCCACCTCCTGAAGTTACACAAGTTCCGCCTAGGATGGCCTCGTGAAAGATGCTCAAGCTCTTTGTTGAACAAGGAGGTAGTACTTGTTTGGGGTCAGCTCCACGATCTTCCTTTCAAATTTGACAAGGCGGTTTAGGCTTCACCATCAAGGTCGGAAGATGATACGCCGCGAGCGACCTAACTTCCTTTCCGCATCGGTCGAGTGGAATCCATGCTATAGAGACAGACGATGACTTGACATCGGCAGTGGATCTTGACTCCAGGACAATGAGCTCGACAATTGGAAGCGAAGACGTCATACCAATCTCCTTTAGTCGGGAGTAATTGCTCTTGTTTTGTTTCTTTTCGTATTTCTTTATGTTTTGAACAATAAACTTTGAAAGCACGTGCCTTGCCGGGCATCATGGCGTTCTTGAGGTTATTATCTCATTGTTTGCGTATTTTATTCAATAAATTAGTCGGACTTTTGCATTCAATTTTTGTTCTCTTTCTTTTACTTTATCACCCTTCAAAAGCTATGTGTTCTTACACACACCCACGTGGTACACGGAATCACTCGAATCTAGTTAATATGACTATGCTAGTGCTAAATATGACTTTGATAATCCGATCTACCAAGCGAAGACAAAGTGAGGAAGATTGTGAAGTGCCTTGAACTTGACTGCTACTGCAAGAAGAAGCGAGTTATCTGGCCACACCACGAAGAGCAAGTTGAGGTTGTGAATTGGTGCAGCGAAGACAAGAAAGAGATCAAGATAGGAGCGGGTCTTGAGCGAGTGTTAAAGAAAGGTTGGTTCGAGATCTTTGCGAGACTATATCGAGGTTTTGCTTGGTCATACGAAGACATGCCGGGTTTGGACATTGATATTGTGGTACACCGATTGCCTACAAAAGAAGGTTTTCTCGATAAAGCGAAGGTTAAATCGTATGCGTCACGAGATGTCGAGAAGATCAAAGAAGTTATGAAGCGGTTCAATGGTTTCTTACTTGATTACTTCATCCCGATGGGTTGCAAATGTGGTACCCGTGCCTAAGAAGGATGGCAAAGTACGAATGTGTGTGGATTCGGAGATACGAACAAAGCAAGTCCGAAAGACGATTTCCCACTTCCTCGTATTGATGTTACGGTTGACAACACCGCTGACATAAGGTTTTCTCCTTCACGGATGGTTGCTCCGGTTACAATCAGATCAAAATGGCTCCGGAACATGGAAGACTACTTCGTTACGGTGGGGCACTACGCTACAAGGTTATGCCGTTCGGTGAAGAACGCGGCACTTATCGATGCTATGGTGGCATTGTTTCATGACATGATTCATCACGAGATAGAGGTCTCGTCGGCGACATGATAGCTCGATCCTGGCCGAAGAACATCTTGATCACTTGCGCATTCGTGATTAAAGAACAGTTGAGGCAGATCCCACAAGTGCACCTGGAGTCGGATCCGGAAAACTCTAGGGTTTGTTGTCGATGGAAAAGTATTGAGGTTGACCCCGCAAGGTTAGAGCCATACAAGAGATGCGGCCCTTGCTGAGAAGGAAGTCGGAGGTTTCTTGGGGATTGAACTACATTGCCGATTCATTGCACATAGCGCTACTTGTGAGCCAATCTTCAAGTTACTAAAGAAAGATCAAGTAGTGGAATGGAGCAGCGATTTCTAGATCGCTTTTGACAAAATCAAGGTACCTGATCCTCCTATCTGATGCCGCCCATGAAAGGAAGACCTCTTATCATGTACTTGCGAGTGTTAGAGAACTCAATGGGGTGTGTGTTGGGAACATGGAGTCAGTCGAAAAGAGCATGCAATATACTACCTTAGCAAAGTTCCGTTGTGAAACAAGATACTCACAGCTTGAGAAAACTTGCAACGCTTTGGCTTGGTGCTTTCGCCGACTAAGAGCGATATATGTTGACTCACACTATGTTGATTTCTAAGATGAATGGCGCATGGAAGCCGCCAAAAGAACATTAAGAAGATTATACTGAGAAGATGACTGACTTACAAAGATTGGCATGAGATGTTACCATTTGCTCTTTCATGGTTATCGTTTCTGACACGGACATCCACGAGCAACCCTTTCTCTCTCATGCTCGGTATGGAAGCATCTTACCCATCGAGGTTCGATACCCTCAACGAGTCCTCCGGGAGGCGGGGTTAGGCGGGCGATTGGGTCAGTTCGCCTTGACGGATAGACTTGATTGATGAGAAGCGGCTGCATCCATACGCCATGGGCGATTTGCTCGAAAGCGAATGATCGGCATTTAACAAGAAGGTCAAGCAAGGTCTACCAAGTCGGTGATCTAGTAGTCAGCGCATCATTCTTCCAGGGTGATCCTAGGGCAAATGGACTCCCATGAGGACCATTTGTAGTCAAGACGATATTTTCGGCGGAGCTATGATACTTAGCACCATGGATGGTGAAGACTTCCCACACCACAGTGAGCGGACATAGTCAAAAATACTACGCATAAAAAGACCCGCTAGGTCGGAACCTAGGCAAAAATAAGGGCATCTGGCGAACCAAAAGGTTCGGGCAAAAATTAAGGATATATACAAAACATGTACACCGTAAGTCGAAAACACGAAAAGGCGGCTTGGGCAAAAGGTATCCGTGGTGAAAACCGAAAGGCGGTCTAGGCAAAAGTTAGGGATTTAAGCGTCGACTATGTCTCTTCCGGATCACACCCGGACTACTATCCATCCAAGGTTCAAATGGCGAAGATCAGATCTCACTCTCTCGCAGCAGGAGATGAGATAGTCGAAATATATGAGTACTAGCATAGTTGGAACTTAACGAGATTGTTTCCGCATAGCTTTTTACTTTTCTTGTGTATAAACAACTTGGCCATACGCCACCTTTCAAATAAGCATAAGCTTCTTTCTCTTTACAATTTACATTGTTGTTGTTTGCAATAAGTCCAACGTTTGCTTTGAATGACTATCGCATTTGACAATAAGAATCTAATCACAAACATACGAAAAGTGAACATACAAAATACTACTACGAGCTCCGGGAATTGGGACGGACGAAAGTCACTAAAGCATTCCCCCAGCATGATCCCCACAAGGGTGTCACTCACCACAAACCTCCTCGTGATATATGTTAATCCACACGGTGATTCCACTCAACCGAGCAATGTTACATCGATCGCCTTGGTAACACCCCATCCCGGTCAAGGTATTTATCCCAGTATCTCTCGATTCCCGTCTCCCGGCAGCGGTATCGGACTCGAAACTTGGTCGGATAGTGCATCGGAGGAAACATACACTTTATTCCCGGCCCGAGATCACAACGGACTCAGACTCTTCTAGCAGGTCTCGGCAACCATCAAATGCTCTCCAGTGAGATCTACACTCGGAATCCCAGTGAGCGTCTCTAAATTTCCTCGGCAGATCTACATACAGGTCCCCAACGATCGCCTCGGACTCTCCTCGGCGGGGTCATATGAGATCTCAACAACGAGCTTCTCAAATCTCTACCTTCCTCAGCGGTATCTAGGCCCAAGACTTGGTCGAGATAGTGCATCGGAGGAATCCGGATATGTTTCTTCTCCTTCAGCGGGGTTCTCACCTACAATTCCCCAGCGGTCGGAAATCTTCAAGCAGAATATCGCATCTTCTTCAAGATGGATATGTTTTGAAATATCACAACATCTATCATCCATACATCTCTCATAAAGTCATAATTCATGCATATGTCATTCATTTACACTATCATGCATCATACTCGCATAAAACTAACGAATATTCTATCAAGTTTCTCTTGTTTTCTCAAGCGGTGAAAGTCATTTACATGTAACAGGTCGAGGATTAAGCCCGAATCGACGGAAAACTATCTGAAGACCGCCTGGTTGTCCTCCGACGGTGGTCGAGGATTAAGCCCCAGTCGGCGGAAAACTATCTGAAAGACCGCCCTTGGTTGTCCTCCGAACGGTGGTCGAGTTAAGCCCGGCAAGCGGAAAACTATCCAGAAAGACCGCCTCTGGTTATCCTCCGATATGAGCAATGGATCAACACCGATGCCTGGAAGCTATCCACATTACGCCACTACAATCTCCCTCGGAGTCGGCCGAAGATTTATTACGATTCCTTATTATCAGCTGACTGAGTCTAGCGTCGACTCGATCGCTTTGGATGGCATCTTAAGCCCATCTCCGACTACTTGTCAACATTTCTTCACTTCGAATCTGCATATATGGTTAAAAATCAATACAAACCAATAACCTCATTCAAAGTGAACACGAAGTCTAACGTCACGACTCCTTCGGATGGCATCTTAAGCCCGTCTCTCTCCGTTCGGGGAACATCTCTGATCTAACATACGACTCACTCCCGGCATCGACCTTTCGGATGGCATCTTAAGCCCATCTCCGTCGCTCTCTCCTTGACAACCTCGAGTCTAGCGTCGACTCGTTCCCCGCAAAGTCTCCAACTTCTCCAAATGGCATCGTAAGCCCATTCTGCGTCATCGACCATAGCGAGTGCAAATTTTCGGTGTACTCGGTGTTCATCATCTTCACCTCCAGTCACGAAAGACAAGCATGTCAATCTAACCCTTCGATACAAGAAGATTGAGCAGGCGGTTATCATACCCCAAATTTTCCCTCCATCATTCAAGAGATTTCATACATCTATGCTCGAGTTCCTCGAGTTGATCGACAAACTCTCTCCTGACAATCAACCCAAACTAGGGTTTGGTATCTCTCAAGTCAAGATGGTTCCAGCATCTCCAATGGCCTTCATGCCTCCTCATATGCTTCAAAGATTCTCCATGTCAAGTTTGAGCTTCACAGTCAAGTTTCCTTAGACAATTGCTCGGATGGTTGAAAATCGGTGTATGGACAAAAAGTCAACTGGTCAACATACTGTCAAAACTTCGATTTTTGGTCAACATCCTCATTTTGAAGTTACATTCATCATTTGATCAAGGGTTGATCATGATTCATCAAGAAAACTCAAGATTTGCTCAAAAGTCAAACTTTCTAAATTAGGGTTTTAGGTGAAAAGTCAAGCTGAACTTTGGTGATCATAACTTTCTCATACTTTCTCAAATTTTTCCACCACCTCTTGTTTTGAAGGAAATTCAATTCTCTACAACTTCATGTCTCACAAGAATGTCAAAAATGCTTCATTTGAGAGGTATAGCTCAAAACATTCTGGTCATTTTCAAAGTCAACAAAAGTCAACTTTTGTTTTGAAGATATATTGAGCATGGTAACTCAATTGAGATGAGACAAAGACATTGTTTAGAGGACTCTTAGAGCTTTCCAAAAGTCCAAGAACACTCAAAATGTGGAAAATTGAGCAAGTTACACCATTCGAGAAGTTGGCGATTTTGAATGATTGCACAAAGGACATTTGGTCAAAATGCAAAATTTTCCAAATGGGCCTATAATCTTTTGATCCAAACTTGTTCATGACAATATTTTTGACCCATAAATGCTTGGCCATGGCAATTTTCTATTTTATTGATTTTATTTTGAATTTTAGAACATTTAATTCAAAATTAAATTATATAAAATATGAAAATCATATTTTTTCAAAAGTGATTTTATGTTCCTTGAAGTCCAAGATAGCCCAATATACTTGCCAAATTCGTGCTTGATCTTGCATTGAAGAAGAAATCAAATTTTTCAAGAAAATTGATTTTATTTGAAAAATATTGAATGCTCCAAATCAAATCTTTTCCATTCCTTTTTCCCTTCGATCCTCTCATAAATATCAAGCATCATAGCCTTGAGAAACCACCGAAAACCTAACCCTAAAAACACCCAAACTCTTGCAAATTTTTCAAGAAACTTGGAAAATCAATTTCAAAAACCACTTTCGGTCAAACCAACCATCTCATTGTCTTGAGGTAAGTTTGAGTAAGTATACACTCGTACCATGGTTTAAAACAATGGATCGATGCATATACATACATACATATTCAAAACTTTGTGATTTTGCATTTTATTATCTGTGTGTTTTAATCAATTCGATGCTTGCAATGTGATCATGAGGTTCAAGGATGAGATGCAGGCGATCGTTCGTGAGTTCAACGTCGAATCGCACTTAGCCATTGTTAGGGTTGAGAGAATGATTTGAATCGGACCGGTCGTTACGGGCACTTTGATCGAAACTAACGCCACCATCATACTCGCGAGGTCGAATTAGTCGATCTGGGCTTTTGTTCGCTTTAAACAATGCGTTTTGCGAGTTTTCGGGTTGAAGGCCATCGGGAAGCGGCCAGAGCTAGGGCTCGGCGTCGTTGACCGAAGACTCCGTGAAGGCGTGCGTGGCAACTCTGCGTGTTTTAATTCGTCCATGTATTCAAGCGGGGCCCTTGTGCGTATTAAAATTTCAAATATCACGGCGTCATCACTCATATTGAATTGTTTTCAAATTTTCCAACACCAAATGACACTTGGCCTAGTGGTAAGGGCCACTGTTGGAAGATGCTCCAAAAGGTCCCCTGTTCGATCCACTCCAGGGCCTGGTTTTGCTTTCTTTTCTCAAAACTCCAAACTTTTCATATTTTTCTATATTTTCCTATTTTCAATATTTTCATATTTTCAATATTTTCATATTATTTTAATTGTTTTCTATATTTTTATTTACGCATTAAAAATTACCAAAACATTTTTCTTTTACATTATTTTCATAAAAATCTTTATTTAATTTAATAAATTAAAAAATATAATTTTTGCATGCATGTTTATTTTATTTGTAATTTTGCATTTAATTCACTTTTAATTGCATTTTAATTATTAAATCTTTTCCAAAAAATCCCAAAAAAAATTATTTTAACTTATTTATCTTATTTCCAGCATATATTAATTTTCTCATATTAAAATTTGCATTTTCTAACATTTTTCTCTTGTTCGATTCATATTGCATTTAGATCTCTTATTCTTTCACGGGTTGCTCAGATTCGGACGTTTTCTTTTATCGTTCTATTTTTCAATAATGTAATTGCTCATGGGTTGTAATAGTTTAATTTAGGGCTTTTATTTTCGCATTTTAAATTATGTATACGCCCAAGCCATGTAATAAGCGTAGGTTTATCTTTCGCACCTTTACATTCCACTTTACATTCCGCATTTTACTTTCCGCACCCTTATCAATTGCTAGTAATTAGGCGTGTATGGCAAGATAAAATTGGACATAGCACACTAATCTTCAAGATAAAATATCTGAATTTGATACACTTCTTTCACACACGCACCTCTTAGGGCAATTCTCTCTCGTTGCCTTTGCGAATTCAAAATGGTCAGTCCCTCGAGCGTGAGGGTATTCTGCAGTTGCCTTCCAAGCGGATCATCATAGTCCCTTGATACAAAGATCATAAGACCCACGATGTCGCCTCCGAATACATGATCTTGACCCTCGATTGTCGCCTCGAAAATGATGATAGTCCGCCGAATGTGCTAGGATACTTCCTCGAGTTGCTTTATGACCATCCGATGTCCCTTGAGCGTCCGCTTACATCCAGCGATGGAGCTACCTACTAACTAATGGTATGGCTGCGCTATTCTAAAGGAATGTAAAGTACAACAAAGCGACCAATTAAAGGTGGGTAAATAAGTCTCTTAGTTGCTTGCTCTATCAAAATGCTTTTCACACCACACTCTTTTCAAAGTTCAATTTCTTTTCGAAACAAAAACATTTCCGAACACTTTGTATACACTCCTACATGAGTCATTACAAAGTCAAAGCGAAATGCCTTTTTTTCAAAACATTATTTGTCAAACACACAGAAAGCAATTTTAAAAAGTGATCTAGAGCAACTAAGAGCCCGTAGATAACTACGGATGGAAAGGGGTGCTAATACCTTCCCTTTTCATAACCATTCTCCGAACTCGAAATTTAACGAAGGTCTTTTTCTATTACTTTTACCTTCCCTTAATTGGATAAAAATAAAAGTCGGTGGCGACTCTTGCTATCCGCACATTTGGATACAAAAATCCTACAAAGTCAGTTCACCGTATCACATTGACAAACCAAAAAATGTTTGGTTCCTCTTCTTCTCTTCTCTTTGTAATCTCTTTTGTTGGGTTTTGTATGTATATCTACTCATAACTCATGTATATTTGTCGCCCTTGGCGTTGTATAAAGCTTGTTTTACGAATTCGTGTTGGTAGTTATCTTGGGTTTTTACTTTATGTTAGGGATTTGAGCTTTGCTAGGGATAAATTGCTTAGATTCTTACCTAGGATGGAAGTGTGTATGTATTGTAAATATTATTTAGATGTGTAAATGAGATTGTATAGATGTGTAAGTGGAGCTTGCATAGCAGTACTTTATTCTTTATCATTTTATGCAAGCGGTGTGGCGCTTAAGCTTCTGCTATCACGAGAACCGATTAATTCTTTAAAATTTCACTTGGTTTTCCTTTTGCCCACTTTCACCAAGGCTTTTTGTATTGAATAAAATTAGTATTGTTTTTCTAATTCTTTTGTTGTTGTTTGGACTAAAATTTTGGTTCGGTAACTTGAAGACTTTTGAGGTGATTTTTCGAGTTTGATCATTTCAACTCGCGGATGTATGGTAATGATAGTTTTTAAAGTTGCTACACGTCAGGTACTCGTTTATCGCTTTCTATAGCATAACATGTTTAGGAAATTTATCATTTGTATAATTACCATGCTATTCATTCTTTTTGCATTACTTGCTCATGATTGAATCACTTTAGTCTCCTTTTTACCCATAAATGTGAGGAAGCTTTCCATTGTTTACATATGAGAGTCCACATTCTTGTTTTAACTGGATTTTATTATGCTTAATCTTTTGTTTTGTGTTGATTGTATGATTGCAAGAAAATGATCGAGGCATTTTGTTGATTTTAAGCATAACCACCTTGGCCAAATATTCAATTCACCTTGTGAGTGTGTGAACCGTTGTTAACCCCTTTGAACTTTTATCAATATCCATGTTTATTTGAACTTGATGCTTGTCTATGAGTGTCAATTCACTTTTTGTATGGATGTCGATTTCTTTGTTTCTTGAACCCTCAACTATATGTTGTTGTATGGATTTTACCTTGCCTTAGAAAGTAGGAGTATTCACACATTAATGTTGGTTGATTTCAATTTGGGGAGAGGAATGTTTATGTGCTTATATTGTGGTTGATATGAGGTTGAGAAAAGAAAAAGAAAAGAAAGAAAAAATGTGAAAAAGAAAGATTAGAAAAAGAAAGAAAAAAGAGAAAAGTTTTGAAAAAGAAAAACAAAAAGAGTAGGAATAATGTTATGTTAATAAGTGAGGTGTGTTTGGTGTGAAATTTGTGATGAAAAATAAGTTTGATTGAAATTATATTGTTTGGAACTTTGTGAGTTGATCACTCCCTTAGGTTTAGGCAAGTTTTTGTTTCGATTAGCTTTAGGACTTATCACTTGTTTGTTAACCAAGCCACATTACAACCTTGAAAAGCCCTTGTGATTCTTGCATTTGTATTTTCAATACGTTTTTGGATGAATGCATAATTTAGTCTTTTGTTTGCAAGATTGTGGAGGAGTGTTTTTTTATCCCCACCTTTGTGTGTTCTTCATCTACCGATGAATTTTTGCTAGGTGTGATTCATGATTGAGCTTGTTTTGTTTTAGAATGTTTTGCATGACTTTTGTACTTAGGATTTGTTTCGTTTATATGTTATGGTTGTAGTATAGTGGTAAGTTTGTATTTGTCGTGTACATTTTTCGTTTGAACCATACATTTGTTTTCCGTTTTCAAAACTTGTTGATTCGTGATTATTTGATTATCATTTTTTTGTTTCTTTAAGTTTACTTGACTTTGTTTGAGGACAAACAGTGTGTCAAGTTGGGGAGAGTTGATAAGTGCCAAAATGTAGTTATTTTGTATATACATTTTGTGGCACTTATCCGTTCTTTTGTTGATATTCTTGAATAAATCCCCCGCTTTTAGTATAAATGTGTACATAATAGAATAATTGAGTTTTTGTGTAAATATTGTATCATTTGATATTTTTTCATCTCTTTTATAGGTATTCATTCATAATTGGAGCATTGAGTAATAAAGTGTAGAGAACCACGACTTCAAATCTTAATTTGGGCATCTCATCATTGAATAAAGCTCAAAATAAAAGAATAAAAATCATCAATAAAGCTTGATATTCATTCATGGTTAGATAGAGCATTGAATAAGCTTTCCAGCGCTAAGGCGCAATTCGATTCACGGTTCTCAAGATATGGCAAAATAAAATCTTGAACATAACGAGACCGCTTAGCGAGACCCGCGCAAGCGTGCCTGCGACATCAGAATTCTTTAAAAGGGGCTAAAAACACATTTTTAGGTTATGGGTTGGGTATTTTTGAGTCCCAACACCATCACCTTCATATTTTTGATAAATTTGCTTGGAAAACAACATTGGAGCTTGCATTTGGATGATCCGGAGTCAAATCCCTCGTCGATTGGTGTTGACAAACCAAGAAATATTTGGTTCATCTTCTTCTCTTCTCTTTGTAATCTCTTTTGTTGGGTTTTGTATGTATATCTACTCATAACTCATGTATATTTGTCGCCCTTGACGTTGTATAAAGCTTGTTTTACGAATTCGTGTTGGTAGTTATCTTGGGTTTTTACTTTATGTTAGGGATTTGAGCTTTGCTAGGGATAGATTGTTAGATTCTTACCTAGGATGATTATCATTAGTTTCGAATCTGGAGATAGGTTTAGAGCTAACATTCACTATAAGTATCCGAACTTAATGCCTCTGCGTTGGTGAAGTATGTTAGAAATAGGTATGGAGGTGTGTGATTGACTCTGTGTTGTCGAGTATGCCAAGAATGGATATTGAGATGATTTAGGAGGATTCTCAATTTGGGTTAGGAATAGCTTAGGTTGTGAGAGGTATGTGATGACAAGGCAGTATCGTAGGCCAAGTATGACATGGGTGGTAGATTTAAGTGCGTGACGAGTAGTTTACATTCGTTTGGACAATGTCATCCTTTATAATTTTGTTCATTTACTTTTTGTCTTTTATTTTCATTTCATTTAATCTCAAACTCATTAACGGTAGAATTATCGAGCAGCGAATCAATAACCAATCTCTGTGGACACGATCGATATAACCTAACGGTATATATCACCGGTAAAAATAATACCAACTCTTTGCTTGCTTATCTACATGCACTACCATCCAGCGTGCTCGGGGTAAGATTGAGTAAGAATGCATCATTGTTATTGATCAAAGCAAGCGAATCGAGCCATATACATGCATACATATTCAATATTTTTTGGTTTTGCATTTTATTATTACATTTGTTTTAATTGATTCTAATGCCTTTAACGTGTTCATGAGATGCCAAGGGTTCGATCTGGGCAATCGTTGTTGAGTTTGAGCGTCGAATCGTAAGATGCCATATCTAGGGCTTTTGAGCTAGCTTTGAATCTCAAATTGTAGGGCGATTCGAGGAAGCGAGACCACCATTGGATTGCGAGACCCGATTTAGGGGGTAGCCTCAATCGACCTTGATTTCCATTATTTTGCGAGTTTGTTGATTTTGCTCGCGGAGAAGGCGGAGCTAGGGCTCGGCGTCGTGGACCGATTGACTCGAGCGAGGATGTGCGTGGCAGTTTCGCGTTCTCTGATTCGTCCATCCATAAGTGAGTGGGGTCCACGCGTGCTGACTCGTTTTCAAACCTTTCCCTGACGCGTCATCCTTTATATTCAATTAATTACGGCTTTTCTAACACGGATGACACTTGGCCTAGTGGTTAAGGCGTGGACGTGAAGATGCTCCGGAGGTCTCTGTTCGAACCATGCGGGACCGTTTTGTTTTCTTTTTCACAATCTCAACTTTTTCAATTATATTCATATTTTAATATTTTTAATATTTTGCATTCATTTTATTTCTTTCCAATAATTTTTATCATGCATTTAAAACATCAAAAATATTTTCTTTTGCATTATTTCCAGAAAATGTTTATTTAATTTACAAAATTAAAAAATATTATTTTGCATGCATATTTAATTTAATTTAATTGCTAATTTATCATTTAAATCACTTTTAATTTGTTTTTAATTATTAAATTACCTCCAAAAAATCCCAAATAATTATTTTAGCATATTAATGTTATTTCCAGCATGAAATATTTTTCTCATTTAAAAATTTGCATTTTTACTAACATTTTTCTCTTATCCGATTTCCTCGTATTTTCCGATTTCTCATCTTTTCACAAGTTATCCCGTTTCAGACGATTTCTTTTTATCGTTTTCTTTTTTCCAATTATGTAATTGCTTATGGGATGTAATAGCTTAATTAGGGCTTTTATTTTCCGCATTTTAAATTATGTATCTGCCCCAAGCCATGTAATAGCGTAGGATTTATCTTTCCGCACTTTACATTTTAATTTCCGCACCCTATAAGCTGCTAGTAATTAGGCGTGTATGGCAAGATAAAATTGAACATAGCTCACTCTAATTTTCAAGATAAAATATAAAATCAACACACTCTTTTCACACATGCACCCCTAGGGTAATTCTCTCGTTGCCTTACGAATACAAATGGTCATGTCCCTCGAGCGTAGGGTATTCTAGCACCGTGCCTTCAAAACAAATCATCGTAGTCCCTTTGATACAAAGATCATAGACCCGATGTCGCCTCCGAATACATGATCTTGACCCTCGATTGTCGCCTACGAAAATGATGATAGTCCTTGAATGTGCTAGGATACTTCCTACAAGTTGCTTTCTATGACCATCGATGTCCCTTGAATGTCGCTTACATCCAGCGAATAGAGTTACCTACCAACTAATGGTATGGATAACGCTATTCTAAAGGAACGTAAAATAACATGAAAGCGACCATTACGAGTAGGTAATAAGACTTTTAGTTGCTTGCTCAAATCAAATATTTTTCACACCACACATTTTTGTCAAAGTTCAAACTCTTTTCAAAAGCGAAACATTTAGAACACTTTGTATACATTCCTATATGAATCATTACAAAGTCAAGCGAAACCTTTTCAAAACATTTTTGTCAAACACACGAAAGCACAATTTTAAAGTGATCTAAGAGCAACTAAGAGCCCGTAGATAACTACGGATGGAAAGGGGTGCTAATACCTTCCCTTTTCATAACCTTCTCCCTTACTCAGAATCTAACGAAGGTCTTTTCCTGTTCTTTTTACCTTCCCTTAATTGGATAAAAGAAAAGTCGGTGGTGACTCTTGCTATCCGCACATTTGCGATACAAAAATCCTACAAAGTCAGTTCACCGTGTTACAACAACTTAAAACAAAACTGTAACAAACTTATCAGTTCAATAGCGTGATGTCTGATGTCTTGGCATCTCATTTGACATGTTGCTCCAATTATTGATTTTAACTAAACACAACATGTTCAGGCATTCCAATAGGACTTTTGTTGCACATATCTTATTGTATAATATATTGTTGTGGCTTTTATTTGTTTTACAAAATTAATCCAATCCTTAAAATCAAGGAACTTACAACTTCAACTCATTATGTCTCAACATAAAATAGAACTTTTGCTTCACATGTTCTTCATAGCAATTAATCACATTCTATTTAATATTTTGCTACTATATTAGTTTTACCAAACATAATGTGAATCATAAAAATAGAGAATTAAGAATCTCCTTTTTTGGCTTATTTTGGCTAAAACTAATTTACAAAAAAAAACTAAGACTTGACCATACAAATCAGCAGAAACCATAAAAAAATATCAGAGCAATCACTTGTATTCTTCATCTAGATTCTTCATACTTGACAGTCGTCACACATGATGTTGAAAAATAAACAACATAACATCTTTATCTCCACGTATCAATCTCACCCTTTTAGCCATAATATGACATAGGTATCATTCTTCATTAAACCATAAACATTCCTCACAGGGCCCACAAGAGTAAACTCTAAAAAAAAGACCTATCAATAGATTAGGGGATCTCACCTTTCTGTGGGTAACTCGGAACAGATTCAATGTGTTTATAACTCATATCATAATTCACAAAAGACCCACCCAAACACAACCTCAGAATAGGACATTATGTTCGACATCTTTGCAAATAAACTACAAAGACAAACTTCAGACTAATCAACATCTGAACAATACACTTCTCTCCCATTTTTTCCAATACATGACAAAGAACCATTCACAAGGTCATGAGAACAAAGATAGAGAAACCACCATGAGATGAAAGAAGTGAAGGAATGACCTCTTTAAATTTACAAGGAAAAACTAGATGGTTTTAAGCCTAATTTTCTACAATCTAATAAAACAAATAAGGTAAAAGGGACTCAAAATAGGTGAAGCAAAGTAGAATAAAGTAAGGCTCACGGATTGACACATTATTTTGTTCGTTTGTTTGTCTTCTTTATTTTTCCTTTCTGTTTTCGTAATTTCGTTGCATAATCTTGTAATTTCTCAAGATTTTGTTGAAATATGGGTATAGGGTGTTAGAGAGTTGGGTTTTTGATAATTATTATGTATGTTTGATTGTCGTGTGACAATGTGCTTTAGATCTGATTTAAAATATTTTGAACCATTTATGTTTTCTCAATCCTCAATATTGTTGAAGTTTTTGTAGATTTCGAGTTTGGATTCTTGGTAAGATTTGGATATTCCAGAGGTTTCATGTTGAAGGTTCGCATATTTGAGAAAGGTCGGATTTTGAATGTTAGGAAGAAAAGGGCTGTAAAACAAATGAGAGGCTTTGGCCTCCTACAATTAGGTCTTTTTTAACCCTCCCCTGTTTGGCTTGTTGGGTGCGGACCTCTCTGAACCAGTCCAACCCAGCAATGTTGTTTTACTATTTATTTGATCTTTTTGTATAAAAAAATAATCTTGGGCCTGAACTGCTTGATTCCTAGAGTCCAATTCCAGAATTCAACCTGCCACCCCTTCTCTACTTCTGGCCTATTTATTTGTGTTACTAAATTAATTTAATATTGTTTCATATTTTCCTTAACATAAAAAGTTAAAAATATTAGATTTACAACTTTTATTTCATTTTTATTTTAGAATTCTCTATTTGATAAAAATCACAAAAAATTTAGAATAGATTAGAATTATGTTTTAATTTTCTTTGATTTTGTAATTTCTTTACTTGAAAATTCATAATAGTATTAGTATTCTATCTCGTTTATTTTGCTAGTTGTTTGGTTGATTCTTGATAACATGTTCTCTTAGAAATTTCATTAAATGATTAATCTTTATTTTTATTCTTTTAATGTTGTAGTAGACTTTAGGATCAAACCAATTGGATGATAACTTTAAGTTATTTTTCCTTAAATCTCAACTTTAAGTCCACTTTTCATGTTAACAATTAGGATGAAGTCTCCCGTTAGATTTTACTTTTTTCTTTAGCATCATTTCATCTTAAAACAAAAGCTTCTTTTCTTAATCAAAAAACCAAAAAACACTTAACAAATAAATGTTGAATGTTGTATGCCATAAGCTTAATTAATGGAGAAGAATGAAGTGGTGTATTCCTAACCTTGTTCTTCCTTCGTTCATGGACTTTAGTACAATTTAAATCACAAACCATTTCAAAATTAAATAGGAGAAATGGTTGTGTGTCCATGTATTGGGCAACATGTACTATTATCTCCAAAAAAAAAAACACTCCAACAAATCCAAACTCTTTTGCCTCAGGGATTTTCACCTTAAAACATTTTCAAAAAGGACATGTTAACTTTGTCCTACCATAAATAGATAAGCTCAAACTGCTAGAACACGAACTTAACAACATTCATAAAAACACACATGATCAGTGGTTTTTACACAGTTATTTCCCAGTGATTTTACTTAGAGTTTCTTGCTAGTGTCAAACGTTTTATTTCATTTTACTGCACTTTATACTTAGGTTATGTCTTTTTAGTATTTTCAGGTTCAGATGCTTTTTGATCTTTTTGGAAAGGTACTTGGTGTTTTGCGGGACAAAATGGAGAGAATAGAACAAAGAGTCGTTGAGCACTGGTCATATGCATGCCTAAATGCGTGTAGACTGGCAAAGGAACACATATCTGCCCAAATGCGTGCCAAGATACGTGTGAATCATAAACAAAATTCACATCTCTACCCAGACGCGTTCCAACAGGCCAGACGCGTGTCAAGTTGCAAAAATACGGGAAAAACACCCTACGCGGGCGCGTCCAGGGCGTGCGAGTCCCAGACACGTCTTGACGTAAATTTTGTGGATTTTTGGAATGAAAACCCAGGAATGTGAAAAAAGGTAAAAAGTGATATTTTAGAAGGGTTGTTGAATTTTGGGGACGAATTTTGACGACAAAGAAGGAGGTTGAAGGCTAAAGAACTCTGATCTATGCTTGGAATCAAGATTTTCATGAGCTTTTGCAATTGAAGACTTATTTTCAATCCATTATCTATAATGTCTACATTGAATATTATGACTTTCTTTATTTCTATGAGTAGCTAAACCCCTAATGTTAGAGGTGACCACGATTTTGATACTAATGATTAAGCTTATACTTTTGCAATGATAATATGGCTAGAGGATTGAATATGAATTGATTCTACGGCTCGAAAGCGATTACTCTTTTGATTTGTTTATAAAGATGCATGAGCATCAAGCTTTATTATTTTCAACACAAGAAAGATGATTTAATGATTATGAAAAGGGAAAGCGTTAATACCCTCGATTGATATTGATATGCGTGTGACTAAGCAAACTAGACACAACGCATTGGGAGATTCGAGTAAGGGGATTGTTATATAAAGGGAATAGATGAAGCACCCTAAATATATATAGTTATCTATAACTTTATATATGAATATGTTTGTGTGTTTTAATTGCTATTTCTATGATTGGGAAAGTTTCTCCTTTGGGATTTTAAGAATGATAGATTATGTGGGATCCTATTGTTTGTTATTATTGTGCTCGCAAAGATCATGGATCTTACGCATACATATCTAGTGGGAATCGGAGCATTTGTAGCTCGGATCTCGAGGATCTATGGTTTGTTTAGTGCGAGAGAGAAAATTTGCTCGGCAGGATGAGACCTTGTGCCTCGTATTATCAAAAGGATGTTGAGAAAGTCGGAGCAATCGTAGTTCCCACTTATGCTAGTGGAAAGCAGCGGGATGTTAGTAAGAGAGGACAAATGTCATCTTAATGAAAATGTATCTAATCTATTTCATCACATACATTTTGAAAAGTTTGATTGATTAAAATCTTTCATCGTAAGTTATAGGTGTTTTGCTTGAGTGTACAAGCGTTACCACTTACATGTTTAAGAAAGATGTTTGAAAAGATGATTGAATCTTTTAGCTGTAAGCATTGGGTGTTTTCTTGAGTGTACAAGCGTTACCACTTACAATTAAGGGATGTTTTTGTTTGAAAGCAGTTTGAAAAGAGTTTGAAAAGTTTTTTTGTATGTGATGTGATAGATGAGATACTTCTTCCATAGAGATGATAGATGTCTAAATCTCAAGGAGAAATTGATTGGATTAAAGGGATGCTTTTAAGAAGCCCATGGGTCCTTATATTGTTAGCCGAGGAGGCATTCGGGTCATCGAGGTCATCGAGGTCCTTGTATGAAGCTCGAAGAGGAAGCTATAGGGTATGGTGGCTTTGTCTTAAAAGGTTTCACGAGAAACCATCCTTTTGGAATTAGAGCAATTTCACGGAAATTATACTCTCGGGTTCTATCCTAACGTGGATGATTCTTTGTATTGGAAGCCCAATAGGAGGTTGTTAAGAGATTTCCTATCTCTTTCATTGTATGATGCCGAAAAGGCTAAACTCAATGAGGAGTTCTTTTGAGCGAAGCCCAGGAGGCTAACTCAGCGAAGTGTTGTCTTATATGAAGCCTAAGCGGAGGCTAAACTCGAGATGAGTGAGTTTTCTTATATGAAGCCTAAGAGGAGGCTGAACTACGTGGGAGAGTTATCTTGTATAAAGCCAACGGAGGCTAAATTCATCTTTGAGGATGAATTATCTTGTATAAAGCAGCGGAGGCTACAACTTTGGGAACCTATTGGTTAGACTAATTGTTATGTTATAATTAGGCAGTTGTATAAACAAGTGTGTGTGTGTGTGTGTGTGATATGTATTCACGGGAGTTTATGAAGGAAATATAAACAATGCATGATGTTTATTTACAAAAGTTCATGAAGTAAATATAAACAAGTGTACGTAAACGAGCGTTTAAAAGCAGCGTAACTTGATTATTTACAAGTTTGAGCGTGTACAAGGAAGTAAGTATGTACAACGAGCTATTTATGTACAGACAAAGATGGATGTACATAGGAGGTTGGGACTTACATCATAAGGGAGGCCCATTGGTTTGAAAGCAGTTTCACGAGGAATAATGCTCCTTTCAATACCAATGGTATTGATGTATATCTGGATGAAAGCGGAGCGAACGATCGAATTTTATCTGTGAAAAGTATCGTATATGTAGAGACAAAGATTTGTATGAATACAAAAGAATTTGATATGTACAAAATATGTACATAAAAGAATGTTTTGTTTGTGTATACACAGTGAAGTGAAAACAAGCGATCGAAGTTTATACATACTTGAGTATAAAAGGTATCATGTTATGTCTGGATAAAAATTTGTATATATCGAAGAGAGTTTGATATGTACAAAGAAATATTATGTACATAAAAGAATGTTATGGGACTTACACGTGAGGGAGGCCCATGATCGATTGAGAAATTCGAGAAAGCAATTTGATTTTATCGTTTAATCGGATCGATCATGGAAAAAAGATGCAAGTTTGATAAAAAAGTTTTGAAAAATGATTTTGAAAATGTTTTGAAATGTGAGGTTCATTTATGAGAAGTTTTGAAAGAATCAGAAGTCGAAAGTTTGAAAAAATCACCTTTAAAAGTGTTTTGAAAAAGTGCTCAGAACGTCATTTTTGGCTCGATTAAAATATAATCAGATGAAAGTTTTTTCTGAAAATTCTTGCACAAACATAAAATAGATACATTTATTGACAAGTGTCCAAAATATCACCTCAAAATGAGGAGTTTTGATTGGTTAAAAAAATGTGAAAGTTTGTGAAAAAAATGAAGAAAATATAACAAGTTTTAAAAAAAATGGTCTTGTGGAGAGTTGAACCCCTGACCATTGGGTGGCATACGTGGCAAAGAGAACTAAAGGCATGCTGGCAACCACTGGGACAAACGCGTGTTTGTGTTTATGAATCAAAAACACGTCTAAACAAAGTATTGGAAAATTTGAATTTAAAAAAACTCAAGAACACGCGCGCAGGCTTGTTCTTCGTTTTGATTCTCAGATTCTATAATTCATGCTACAATCTTCGTTTCTCAATGAAATTTGATGAAATAAACATGAAAATTGCTCGGTTTTGAACAAGGAATACGATGATGACTGTTAATTGCATTTATTTTTGGTCTAGCATGTTTTTATTTAGAGAACCACGAAGAACCCTAGATGACTTTTCTAAATTAAATGATGTATGATTGATGATTCTTTGATTTTTTGAGGGCTTATGATCGTGATAAGTGCGAGAAAGAGATTGGCCAAGTTTTTTCTTAAGTGCAAAGAATCATGATATTAGAGTTCGAGTTCATACATTCAAGTTGAGATCGAAGATGATGATTCTTGCGTTTCGAACTTGTTTTTCGATTACTCTGCATCATCGGCCTATGTAGAAGCTATATGGATGGTGCCTTGCTTTGAATCATCTCAAATCACTCCACCAAGTCCACACAGGTGAGAATGGAAACTCGAATTCTATGTTTAAGTTACAATTAGTTGTTTATGATTTGGATCATCCTTATGATGTTAGGATGATGTTTGAATGATTACAACACAAGTTAATCAAGCCTATACGATTTTGAAACTTAAAGCGGTTTGCAAACATAATGACCATGGCATGTGATTTTTGATTTTCAGCTTTGATCATGTTGTTTTTAAGTTTTGAACAAGTTTAATATTGATTATGGAATGTGTTTGACACCAATTTGACAAAGTTTCTCATCAATTTTCAAAATGCAAGTTTTGGCAATTTGAACTATGTTTCTTGATTTTGAAGAAAGAAGAGAAGCATAACTTTGCATTGCTTTGGTGTAATTTTGAACTTGAAATGATGCTCTATTTATAGGCCAATGGTTCGAAAATGTTAGGCATGAGTACATGGCATTTGGAAATTCAAGGTTGCCTTAAGGGGTAAGAATGACTTTTCAAAAAGGGAAAAGGAAGCTTCCTCTTTTTACCATGTGTGAAAATCTTCCAATTGATCTTATCTCATCTCAATTATATCTAGCTGATATTTATCAGCTCTAAGCTTGAATTGGCAAGGTGGCAATGCTTCTAGATGAAGAAATCTCAAAATGACCTATAATTGTGAAGTTTTGACCTTGAAAAACCATGTTCATGGAGCCTTATGTTTCAATTTCAAACGTATAGCTAGACTCCATGGATTTGAGAGTTCTTGGACATTTTGGAAATCTTGTTTCAAGAGCTATAACTTTCATGTTTTGAGTTTTTTCCAATTCAAAATGGAACTAGGTGAAAAAATGGCATGAAGTTTGGAAAAAATAAGAAATTTTAACACTTAGAAATTTTTCTAAGTGTTGAAACTTTTGACTTTTTGTTGACTTTTCCAAATTATTTGATTTTTTTATGATCATGATGGATCATTTGAAGTATTTTGATGATGGAAAAAGTTTTGTCTTGAAAAATTTGACCAAAAGTCAAAGTTTGACTTTTCTGTGCAGATGAATTTTCATCAGATGTTTTAGAAATTGGTGATGAAATCAGAACTTTGTGATGCTTTGGATCCAAATTAGGTCAAGATATTGTATCTAAGATATAATGACCAATCTCTATCCAAAAGTCATTTCTTGTTCAAAAGTCGAGAGAATACTCATGCGATCAAAACCACAATTGGTCGATCCTCGATCGATCGATGAGAAAAATTGGATATCGAGGATTGAGCGTTGATGTTTTGATCAAGATAGATCAAATGAGATGAGAAAAACTCAAACCCTAATTGGTTTCTTGAATCGGATGAAAATCGATGAAACCCTAATTTTGACATGAATGCTACAGATTAATGTTGTACAGGCGTAGTTATGCAAATGATGCAAATGTAAGGTGGTATATTAGGTCAAAAATTGGGGTATAATGAGATGCCCTATTTAAGTTTCTTTAACACGAAGATGAAGATGAATATCTTTGTTTTGATAGGTGCAAAGAGACTTAAATATCGAAATCATAAATTTTGGACCTAAGATACCAAAAATGCGGATGATGCAAAATGATTGTAAAACGTTTCACCCAGAGAAATATCAAAGAAATGACATGGTGGGGAAAAATTTGTGAGGATGACTCGATCTGTTTAAGAAAAGAGGATCCTGTTTGTTGGGAAACATGCAATATGTCTCGCTGGGGAAAAAGAGATTCACAAAACATGTGAACATCTGTTTTGCTTTGGAAAACAGAGAAATTACCTTCTGTCAGCCTTGTGACAATGTTCAAGGTAAGTGAAAATGATATTACCAATTCATCAGCCTTGTGATAGTTATGGTAAGGAGTTACGAAGATATTACCATTATCAAAGTGATAACTATAAACAAGGTAAATCTATGAAAAGTTTTAAGGTATTGACTTTGTGAATATCGGACAAATGATGGAAAAGGATCTCAAATGAGTTTTGAAGAATTTACCAATTATCGACAAAGTGATAACTTTAACAAGGTAAATCTTTGAAATATTCTTGAGTATTCAGCCTTGTGAATAACAAGCAGTGAAAAGCAGAACTCAAATGAGTTTCTACTTTCTTGAATAAAATCTTACGAGGATCTCTCTTTCGAGAAAGGCGGGCATTTTGATTGGAAGACACGGGTTTTCTTCGGAAAAGAAAGACTGCTGGTGAATTTCTCGTACAATCGTGATTTGACCTTGTTGAGAAGAACAAACTTTCATGACAAGTTTAGGAATGAAAAGAAAAACAAGCGGCTCAAATGATGAGGCCATTGCTTATTGCTTTGTTGATTAGAGACAAGGTTTTATCCAGGAATGAACTGGAAAGAAAAGGTCAATCAAGAGATTGTTCCCAATGAAGAATGCTCTCAGGTGGGGAACATGATAAAGAAAATACGTATTTCTCTGCTTTGGGATAATCTACTGGGGATAGAATTGTACCTACACAAGTAAGTGTGATTTACACCAGTGATATGAAAGCAAACATTTTGAGGAATGCAAAAATGCATGAATGATGCTATTATGTATGAATGTCATGAATGTTATATGCATGCTAACAATACTTGACAAAGACACTAAAGAGGCATTTGGGAAAAGGACCACGTCACAGTTCGAACAAATACTTAGCAATATCATGACAATGGTGTTAGGCGTTCTTGATGAAGAATCTGAGTTGCATGCTTTAAACTTTCGGAGAAAGGCGTTTTATTAGCAACTTAGAATTCTTTTTTGGGTAAGAATACCGTCCTTTGATAATTCTGTGAGGAAGACTTACATGTGACCATTCTATCCTTGAATCGAGACACTTATGGAGAAGCTGTTGAAGTTCTTTCCGTGTTCATAGTTCAAAGGAACATTTTGCTTCTTTTTTCAAAATTTTGAGTAAAATTCATTTAAAACTTTTAGTTTCAAAAGTGATTTTCACAATAAAAGCGTTATTTTGCAAAGCAGAATAAAGCAAGAATTGCAAACAAAAGCATAAGGCTCAAATTTGTTGATAGAATGGTAATCGATAAAGGCGTGATTCCATGAGTTATTACAAAAGTCGGAAATGATAATTTATTGGGAAAAGGCTACATTGAAAGCAAATAACCGCTATTATCCCTAACAACTTTGAATTCAAAGTGCTTGTTGCTTGAAGATTTGATTGAAGATCCGTTGATGGAAGATTCTTGATTAATGATATGGTGAGTCTGATTACTTTGTCATTTTACGTATCCTTGTTTTTGCCTAGATTGCCTTTTGATTTTCAATCTATCAAGATAATTTACATTTATTGTCTCTAATTTTTGCACGGATCGCCTTTTGGGTTTCAATCCAGAGCGCTCATTTTGGAAGCCGCCCTTTTCGGGTTTCGACTTACCGAGCTGTTCTTTTGTTTTTTAGACAAAGTATTTCTTGGCGCATCAGCATTTACAGGATCGGGAGTTCATCACCGTCCATGGTTGTGAGTCATAGCACCGGAAAAAGCTTCTTTGTGATGTATGGGCCTTCGTGGGGTCCATTTGCCCTAGAATCGGTTGAAAAGGCAGAATCTTTTTAAGCAGTCGCCTTCTCGGATTCATGAGTCGGACCTTTTTGTGAGCTTTCTTCATCCTTCTTTGATATAGTTGTCCGTGACACGGGCGGTCGAGCGCTTTTCTTGATTAAGTTCGAGTTGATCGTATACGCTTTGACACCATTCGACGGATAATTTGGTTTCCATGAGAACTCTCATTGAAGGAATCTCAACTTCTACGGAGCACTTGCTTCCATGCCGTATACTAGAGAAAAGGCGTTGCCCTGTTGAAGTCGTCTTGAAATCGATACCCATGCGAGTAAATGGCGACATTTCGTGCAGTCTTTCTAAGTGATGACCATTTTCGGGCGATCTTTTGATGTTCTTGTTGGCGGCTTCAGCGCGCGTTCATCTTTGGCGGTAAGGAGATGAGTTATGATGCTCGATCTTAAATTCCTCACAGTTCTTTCATCATTTTGTTGTTCAAGTTTGATCCATTATACGTAATGATCTTGCTTGGAACTCCATATCGGCAAATAAGGTTGTTCTTGATGAACCTCACAACCACTTGTCTTATAACGTTGGCGTAAGATCTTGCTTGACCCATTTGGTGAAGTAATCAATAGCCACTAGAATGAAGCGATGTCCGTTGGGCGCTTTTGGTTCAATCATCCCATCATGTCGATGCCCACATAGAAAAGGCCACGGAGAAGAGAGCGTTGAGTAGAGTCGGTGGAACATGGATCTTATCTGCGTAGATCGGCACTTGTGACATCTTTTGGCGTGTTCTGACAATCGGATTCCATTGTTATCCAATAGTATCCTGCTCTTAGGATTTTCTGGACATTGCATGCCCATTTGAATGGGTTCGAAAGGATCCTTCATGCACTTCATGGATGATCGTATGCCTTCTTGTCTGTCGGCGCGGCGAGAACCATGTCGAAGTTTCTTTTGTATAGCACATCTTCATTGAGGAAGAAGTTTCTTGAAAGCCTCCTTAGAGTTTTCTTATCCTTGTCGATGCCCAGTGGGTACTCTCGTGTTTGAAGGAAGCGTTTGATGTCGTGAAACCACGGTTTATCGTCGAAGCCTTGATTGCAAACACATATGCGGTCTTTCAAGGCGTCGATGCGGATTTGGGCATATCATTCAAATCGTTGACTTTTAACATGGAAGATAGAGTGGCCAGCGTCGCCATTCGATTTTGATCTCGAGGATATGATGCAATTCTACTTTGTTGAAGAAAGTCAACAAGTCTTGCATAATCTCGTAAGAATCGGACCAAGATGATGAGTTTCATACTTGTCTTTAATTTGATTGATCACAAGTGAGTCTCCATATATATCAAGGATCTTGATCCTCAGTCGATAGCTTCTTGATACCCATGATGCAAGCTTAGTGATGCGATGTTTTTGGTGCAATCAAATAGCAATCGGCGGAAAATGGGATATGAGAACCCTCGGGGTGATAATGGCCCCAATTCCATTGCCAGCGTTAAGCTGCTCCATCAAAGATTAGGCCCCATCGGATTACGGATCGGGTCCTTCTCCGGGCGGTTCATGCAATCTTTTATCTTCAAGTACATAACATCCTCGTCTGGGAAGTCAAATTTGAGAGATTGGTATTCGTTGAAGTGATAAGCCAAGTGATCGGCGAGAATGCTTCCTTTGACCGCTTTTTGGTAGCGGTCTTGAATGTCATATTCGGATATGACATTTTCCATCGGCGATTCTCCGGTTAAAGGCTTTTCAAAGCGTGCTTGATTGGATCCATTTGGAGATTAACAAGTCGTGTGATTGATCATATATTGGCGGAGCGTTTGAAGCCCACACAAAGCGCAACATGTTTTCTCGAGCATGGAGTAGCGAGATTCACGATCTGTTAACTTTTACTCGGGTAGTAGATGGCATGCTCCTTCTTAGGTGTTATCTTCTTGTCAAGTCGCAACCCATGGATTCTTCTAGCACGGTAAGGTATAGGATTAACGGTCTTCCTTCGACTGGAGGGATCAGTATTGGTGGTTCTGACGGTATTCCTTGATACTGTCAAAAGCCTTTTGACAATCTTCTATCCATACAACTTCTTGATTCTTACGGAGAAGTTTGAATATCGGCCCACAGGTAGCAGTCATTTGGGAGATAAATCTGGAGATGTAATTCAACCGTCCGAGAAATCCTCTTACTTGCTTCTCTGTATGTGGCGTAGGCATTTCTTGAATAGCTTTGACTTTGTCAGGGTCAACCTCAATACCTTTTTGACTGACGATGAAACCTAGGAGTTTTCCAGATCTTACCCCAAAGGTGCATTTGTTAGGATTCGGTAGATTTGAAATTTCCTTAGTCATTGAAACAACTTTAAGAGATAGTCTATATGCTCATCTTCAGTGTCAGACTTTGCTATCATGTCATCTACGTAGACTTCGATCTCTTTGTGCATCATGTCGTGAAAGAGAGTAGTCATTGCCCTTTGGTAAGTTGCGCCTGCGTTCTTTAATCCAAATGGAATTACTTTGTAGAAAAAAGTGCCCCATGGTGTGATGAAGGATGTCTTCTCCATGTCTTGAGGCCATTACGATCGATTGTAGCGGAGAAACCGTCCATGAAGGAAAAGGCGTTAAATTTTGCGGTGCTATCCACTAACATGTCGATGTCGGTGGTGGTAAATCGTCTTCGGACTTGCTTTGTTCGGATCGTTGGTCAACACATTCGACCTTCCCATCTTTCTTGGAGGCGGGCACTATGTTGGCTAGCCATTGAGGATATTGAGTGGCGAGGAAACTGCGTCATTGTTTTGAACTTCCTTTTGATTTTATCGCCATATCGGGTGAACTCTTCTCGGTTTTGTAAGCTGGTGGACACTCTGGTTTTAATGGCAAGTGATGCTCCACGATCTTGGTATCCCACTGGCATGTCTGGTAGGACCAGCGAACACATCGACATATTTTTGAGAAGATCTATCGATCGCTCTTGGCGTTCTTTGTCGGCGAAGCTCCGATGTTTACTTCTTTTTGTCTCCCTCGGAACCTAAGTTGATTGCTTCTAGGGTTCTTTGTGAGGCTAAATGATCCTTTCCTCGTGCTTTAGCGATCTAGAAATTTCATCTGGGATCTCTTCTTCAACTTCCTCGGCGACTTCACGAGTTTCAAAGTTGGGAGAGAGCATAGAGTTATTGCTTTCAATGGATTTGTCCATCTGTTTAATCTGCATATTTGATTTATGTCGATTAATTAATTTTTCATCATTTTTTTTGAAAAGTTAATGTGAAAGTGTGTCTGATTAAATTTTTTTTTGAAGAGATTTTTGTTTTATTGTGTTTTTTAGGATTATCATTTCCAAGAAAGGGTAAAATGAAAATAAACACAAAGTGTGAAACAAAACAACGCGTTTATTTATGATTTACACTATGAAACGGGGCCTAAAATACAAACTCATTTGTCTTGGGCAAGACAAAGAGATTATTTAAAAGCTAAGCCCTATAAAACATCTCTTCACTTGAGTGAGTGAGTTCAAAACAAAAGCAAAGATAAACTACTTAGAACTAGGGCGTTAGTCCGAACTTCAGCGGGTTTCAGTGGTGCGAACTCCTTGGAAGTCGAGTACTCTGGTAATTTTCCTTTGGTTTAACCCTTGAGTAAACTTTGGTATTTGTTTGAGCGGGTTTGAAGACTACGAGCAGCGGACTTTGCCTTTCGTCTTTGCTAAAGCAGTCTTCTTCCGTTTGATGAATAGATCGAGAAGTATGGGATACAACATATGTGCTTCCTGTTGATCTTTGTGTTGAATTTTGAGGATGTACCTTCCAATCTTCAGAGTGAAGAGACTCGTTGTCGTGACACTTTCCGCCATTATCCGAGTCGTATTCTTGATCTTGGTGATCACGTTGATGTAGTGGTGATCGGGATCGATTTAACAAATTCTCTTGTGCGTTAAAGCGAAGTCTTCGTTTGGGATCTCGATTGGTGATTAGGCGAGAAGGCAGTATACCTCCTCGATTGACTAGGATAATCAAAGAATCACCCCATCACGTGGGTTGTATATCTTCAATTCTAATTCTCGAGCTTTCTGGCGCAGTATACTTTACCATGTAGTCAAATTTACCGCTTGGTTCTCCCAAGGTATCCCAAACTTCAGAAGGGACAGGTGGATTTTCATGTCGCTGGGGACATGTCTTTGAATTGATCGATTGGCGCGTACAATTCCTCTTGAGACACATATTCGAATTTGTTTAAATAAGTGCTCCACTCTTGATTCGAGAGGATCCTTTTCATCATCTTCAATGGTGACAACGCTAACCTCTTGGAGAGCGGGGTTTAAGAAACCCCACTCTTGAATACTTCTTTGATTGAATGAAGTGCTTCATCCTTTTGCTTGTCTTTGGAGAATCGGGTGTGAACCCGAGTCCGGCTTTGTTTCGTTTTTGCGGGTTTGATTACATGTCCCCATCCTTGACATTGCCATCTTTCACCATCTGCCTTCTTTATCGAAGAGATAAATGATCTATTTTTCTTTGGTAGATCCATCTTCTAACGGATATTACGGGAGATGTGTCCTTCAATGTCATTAAATTTGTGATGAAAGAAAGCTGGACAAATGACTTACAAGCAAAGCTTGTTCTGTGATGGTCACCAACTTTCCATTCTTGTGAATTTTAATTTCGATGGAGTAGAATTCTGCTCTGCCTTGTGGGTCAAGGTCTTCCTAGTGAACAGCTATGGCGGTGAGTCGTCCATGACTTGGAAAGTAATTTGGAAAGTGTCGGACCAATTGTCATCGGAGGTCGACTTCCCCGATAGCGACTTTCTTGATCCGTCAAAGCTCTTACTACTATGTCATTGAACTTCATGGGTGTCCCTTTGTAAGCCAAACGAGCGAGTGTCGTCTTTGGCATTACGTTCAAAGATGAACCAGTATCTACCAATACATTGGACAGGGAATCTGATTGGCAAATCATCGAGATGTGTAAGGCCAAATTGTGATCTTTCCCTTCCTCTGCAGAGTTCCTAAATCCTTGAAACTTAGATTATTGCAAGTTGTTATGTTGGCGACAATACCTCCAAACTGGTCTATAGTTACATCATGGTCTACATAGGCTTGGTCTAGTACCTTCATTAAAGCTTCTCGATGAGCTTCGGAGTTGAGGAGTAGAGACAGTATTGAAATCTTGGAAGGAGTTTGCATCAGCTGATCCACGACTCGGTATTCGCTCTTTTTGATTAACTTCAGTATCTCATCAAAATCTGTGTTGACGTTGGCTCTATCAGGAGGACCAATATCTATGCTCGGGTTAACAACTGGAATTGTTGCAGGATTCTTGGAAGATATGTTAACTGGATTTTGTCGGACAACAGGAACTGCAGGCGGTCTTGGTGGCAATGGAGTGTGTACTCGTCCACTTCGTGTTACTCGTCCGATTTCTTTTATATTGACATTAGCTGGAAGAGTAGGCATGGGTTTCTCCTTCCCATCCTCTATCAGGGTTGCATTGTATTGGTAAGAAATTGCTTTGGTAGGCTGTATGGAGCAGGACCGGGTAAGCAAATCACCAAAGGAGACTACGGGTCTTTGGAATTGTTGCATTCAATCTCCACATGTTTGGGTATGTTGAAACAAGGGATGATAACGTTTACTTGGGGTTTTCGAGTTGATATACGAGACTAAAGCTCATGCGGAAAATGCCCTCTGTATTTCGTCATGATCATCTACATTTACGTGATCTGTAAGTCACCGATATCTAACAATCATGAATGTTTGCTTTTATGGTGGGACATCCTTGAATATCCTTGGAGCGGATATGGCAAGCTGCGTAATCGTGTAGTGAAGGTGCTCATTGTCTTGTATGCTTCATGGAGATGCACCAAGTTTCCTCGATCGGTTTCGTCAGTGACAAGGTACTGTTGTATTTCTCGATATCAAACTCATTTGAGTCCTTTGTGTTGGGAGCGGATTGACTTGCACATTCGAGTTGTATTTGGAAGGAAAGAAGATTAGATCTCACTAATATTTGTACTTACGCCTTTAATGCTATGCAATGCTGCTCAAGGTCATGGCACGGGTGCCCCAAAAGTGAAAAGCGAGATTCGTGCAATTTGTACCAGGCCATGGTAATTTTGAGGGGCGGAGGTTGTTGTTTTAATTTGTTGAATTGATTCTTTTGTATGGTTTGTTTTGGGTTTTGTGCATGTTGGAATTTTGATTCTTTTGGTCTGGGAACTAGAGATCAGACCTGGTTGGGTGTCAGGTGAGCACTGTTGAAATCTGAGGCTTCGCCTAAATATGAATGTTGAGGTTTAGTCATATAAAGGTTTTGTCAATTCCATATACCACTTGATGCGGCACGGTAAGACTATCTTGGAAGTAATGGGTTAACAATGATGATCTTCGTTGTATGTAGACATTTTCCTGGCATACATCGTGAGATGACTTTGTGGACAGGAGTTTCCTTTGTATTTTTCAAAGTCAGGGACTTTGAATTTTGCGGTATCCTTACGCGAGGAACTAAACAAAGATCTGGGCGTTTTCCCAACAATTCTTTCCACGAATTGTTTTATCTCAAGCTGCATTTGTGGAGTGTTCACGGAGATTCTCCATCGATCCACGTGAATTCGTGTTATCGCCTGGAGTATGGTGAACTTCTTCGTCCATGGTAATGTGCACTATGGAAGCTGAGTTCGTCATGATCGGTTGAGAAGCCGGCATTGTTACTGTGGAAGAGTTATTCCGTTGCGGAGTAAATGTAGAGTTTTCTTTAAAGTAGGTATTTCAAGCGAGGTTGTTTGAGAAGTCGGTTGGCGAAATCCGATGCCAAAGTTGAAAGGCATGCCCATGGATAGCCTACGGCATCTTGAAAGGTGAACTCTTGACTGACGGTGGCTAGTAGTAGTATCTTGAGATCATTGCTTGGTTTTGGCTCGATCTTTGCTTGTTGACTTTGCTAAATGAGTTGACCAAAGATGTGAGTCTCTCCACCTCTTCTTGTAGTGTTGTTCTTGTACTACAGTTCAACATTCTCTTGTTCGAATCCTTCCATCACTTTTCTTCTTTTTGATCTTGTATTATGTTCGAGTTGGGCGTGGGCCGATCGAAAAACTCTAAAAGACAGCGATCTTTTCTATCTGTTGAAGCTGTTCAAACTGTTTAAGTATCAGACTCTAGACAACAGACTTAAATGCAAAGTATGATGCATGATTATGATTGTAAAGAAAGATTTCCAAAGAATTTATGCTAAAAAGAGATATTTCTGGAAAATATTTGGATGGAAAACACACATTTATTGATTATTGAAAGAAGATTACAACAATATTGTTTTTTGGAGCATTGCTCTCACAAATGATAAAATAAATGATAAGATTACAAACTAAATTGAACTAATTAAATGTCTTCGTCGGATGAAGATCCAAAGGCTTGATGCAGCTTCAGCTTCAAGATTTCCTTCCCATAGTGAGTTTTTAGTTCAGCTTTCTCGGCTTTTAGCTTGCTAATGACTTTCTTCCACTCGTTGGGAGCAAGAGGATCATTCATCAATTCTTCAAACGTTCCTTTTCTTTCTTTGATGAATCCCTTGATCGCGTCATACTTTCGATAAATCTCCTCATCTTTCTGCAGGAGCCATTCATCTTAGAAGTAAAGCGTCTTTTCATGATCTTTGACTTGCTTCTTGAGATCAGTATTAAGGAACTTGTTTTCCAAGGCCTCCTTTTCAAACCTTATTTTAGCCAAAGCTTCTTGGTATTCTCCCATAGTTTCGACGGGAAAAATTGTTAATTTGGAAGAGGTTGAGAACATGGGTTCTTCATAAGCATAAGGCATTCGAAATTCCTTTGCTCTTTTCTTTACCCAAGAAGTGTAGGTTTCCATGGCTACACAATTCTTCGCCTTCCCTTTTTCTTTCTTTCGGATGTGATGCCAAGCTCTGATCATCCTAGCCTTCAATCCTTGGGAATCTTCTCCTTCGTGATAGAAATAACTATCTACTATAAAACCAAGAGGTTTACTAGAGTTTGCGTATCCGAGTTGACGTCTCGCCAGGAATGGGTTGTAGTTGATTCCTCCTTTCGTACCAATGAGAGTGCGTTGGCAAATTCTCCACACTCTCATGATTTCCATCTCATTGTACGCGGGTATACCAATGGATATAAATCGTTTGTAAGAGACATGAGTCTTCTTGACCAATGCCACTCGTCTTTGTTTCGCGGAAGATAGGAGATTTAGGCAAGTGTGAGGTAATCCATTTGAAAAGCAGTACACAACACACGATAGTTCATCTCCTTGGCGATTCCTATGATGAATGGAGCGTCGTGTCACCAAGTAGAGTGGGAGCAGGTTTCCAATCGAGAAAGATCCTTATGGCGTTGATATCAGCGAAATTTGGGACGTTGAAACAAACACCAATCCATAGAGGTAAAGCTAAAATAGCTTGAAGGCTACCATACTACCGGTGGAGAATTTAAGAGCCTTCTCCATTAGGAACTTTGAAGTTAGTCCTAAGAGTTTTCCTCGGTAGTTAGGTTTTGTCTATCTCAGATTTCTTTAAGTGAGTCATCGTTGCAATGATTGGTGACTTAGGAATGGCTTCAAACCATTGAAAGGCACTTTGTATCTTGAGATACCTAGGATATCGCGTACTCTTCCAAAGTAGGCATTAGCGATAATCAAGGAAAGTGAAGCAATGATGGTGGATCGTGGAAGCGAGCGAAAGTTTTGAGAAGTCCTTCATCAGCGTTAGTGTTTAGAAGAGTTAAAAGAGTTCCATAGCATTTTCGAAATCAGGGATCTTCTACCAAGGATGCTAACTCTTTCAACTTTCCTACATCGAGAATTCTAAAGCTGTATCTCTTGGTGAATCTTCCTCGGCGTCCATCACTCTAACCTAAAATATTTTACAAAGAAAAATCTCTAAATTCTTTGGAAATGGGAAGAGAAATGAAGTTGTTTTTGAATGAATGAATGCATGAATCGGCAAACATGGTTAGTAGTTATACACACGGTCAAGCGTTCGAAGTCACGAGCATGAGGCCAGCGATAAGAATCAAACTTGGGTAAGTTCTAAGGGCTTATTCATACGTGAAGCGGGTTCTCTCGATATCTGAGCTCAACACTCCTCTTTGAAATATTATCGGTTTGTTGAATACTCGATGGTCCAATAATATTTTCAAGAGAAACTACTTTGATCGTAGTATCGCATGACAATTACCCTAGGCTTACGCCCGAATAATCTACACTACATCCTAAATGGCGGGATGGGTTATGTGTTCTCTGCCACTCGACCGTAAGTTCCTTGAAAGCACCATGTCTTCGCAAATACTTGCTAAACACATACTCCCAAGACAACCTCCACCGAGAGGGGGATATTAACTTCGTAAGCATTGAGACTTCTCACGTATTAATACCCCACTAGATCTTAAAATGTTTCTTAAATCCGGGTTAGGATTTCTTTCCATCAGATGAAATCGCGAAAACACACAATAAAGAAAAACAGACATATGCATAATATGAAAGCTTATCCCCTTTCTTTTATTTTTGAAAACAAAAAAAAGCTTGGTGCTCTTGAGCGTCACATTTTTTTAAAATCAAAGTTTCATACTCCCAGTCGCCATTTTTCTGTTCGCGTTAAAGGTGGCCAGAGGATTCGAATATGAATTGATTCTCGGCTCGAAGCGATTTACTCTTTTGATTTGTTTATAAAGATGCATGAGCATCAAGCTTTATTATTTTTAACACAAGAAAGATGATTTAATGATTATGAAAAAGGGGAAAGCTGTTAATACCCTCAATTGATATTGATATGCGTAACGACTAGCGCAAACTAGACACAACGCATTGGGGAGATTCTGAGTAAGGGGGATTGTTATATAAAGGGAATAAATGGAGCACCCTAAATATATATAGTTATCTATAGCTTTATATATGAATATGTTTGATATGTTTGTGTGTTTTAATTGCTATTTCTATGATTGGGAAAGTTTCTCCTTTGGGATTTTAAGAATGATAGATTATGTGGGATCCTATTGTTTGTTATTATTGTGCTCGCAAAGATCTGGATCTTACGCATACATATCCCTAGTGGGAATCGAGCATTTGTAGCTCGGATCTGAGGGATCTATGGTTTGTTTGGTCTGAGAGAGAAAGAAATTTGCTCAACAAGGATAAGACCTTGTGCCTACGTATTCTCAAAAGGATGTTGAGAAAGTCAGAGCAATCGTAGTTCCCACTTATGCTAGTGGAAAGCAACGGGATGTTAGTAAGAGACAGACAAATGTCATCTTAATGAAAAATGTATCTAATCTATTTCATCACATACATTTTGAAAAGTTTGATTGATTAAAATCTTTCATCGTAAGTTATAGGTGTTTTGCTTGAGTGTACAAGCGTTACCACTTACATGTTTAAGAAAGATGTTTGAAAAAGATGATTGAATCTTTTAACTGTAAGCATTGGGTGTTTTTCTTGAGTGTACAAGCGTTACCACTTACAATTAAGGGATGTTTTTGTTTGAAAACAGTTTGAAAAGAGTTTGAAAAGTTTTTGACTGTATGTGATGTGATAGATGAGATACTTCTTCCATAGAGATGATAGATGTCTAAATCTCAAGGAGAAATTGATTGGATTAAAAGGGATGCTTTTAAGAAGCTCATGGGTCCTTATATTGTTAGCCCAAGAGGAGGCATTCCGAGGGTCATCGAGGGTCATCGAGGGTCCTTGTATGAAGCTCAAGAGGAAGCTATAGGGTATGGCTGGCTTTGTCTTAAAAGGGATTTCACCGAGAAACCATCCTTTTGGAATTAAGAGCAATTTCACCGGGAAATTATACTCTCAGGGTTCTATCCTAACGTGGGTGATTCTTTGTATTGGAAGCCCAATAGGAGGTTGTTAAGAGATTTCCTATCTCTTTCATTGTATGATGCCCAAGAAAAGGCTAAACTCAATGAGGAGTTCTTTTGAACGAAGCCCAAGAGGAGGCTAACTCAACAGGGGAGTGTTGTCTTATATGAAGCCTAAGCGGAGGCTAAACTCAGATGAGTGAGTTTTCTTATATGAAGCCTAAGAGGAGGCTGAACTCTGTGGGGAGAGTTATCTTGTATAAAGCCCAAGTGGAGGCTAAATTCATGCTGGGGATGAATTATCTTGTATAAAGCCCAAGCGGAGGCTACAACTTTGGGGAACCTATTGGTTAGACTAATTGTTATGTTATAATTAGACAGTTGTATAAACAAGTGTGTGTGTGTGTGTGTGTGATATGTATTCACAGGAGTTTATGAAGGAAATATAAACAATGCATGATGTTTATTTACAAAAGTTCATGAAGTAAATATAAACAAGTGTCTGTGAAACGAACGTTTAAAAACGAGCGTAACTTGATTATTTACAAGTTTGAACTGTGTACAAGGAAGTAAGTATGTACACGAAAGAGCTATTTATGTACAGACAAAGATGGATGTACATAGGAGGGTTGGGACTTACACCATAAGGGAGGCCCATTGGTTTGAAAGCAGTTTCACAGGGAATAATGCTCCTTTCAATACCAATGGTATTCGATTATATGATGAAAGAAGCGAGCGATCGAATTTTATCTGTGAAAAGTATCTGTATTATGTACAGACAAAGATTTGTATGAATACAAAAAGAATTTGATATGTACAAAAATATGTACATAAAAGAATGTTTTGTTTGTGTATACACAAGTGAAGTGAAAACAAACGATCGAAGTTTGTCTGTACTTGAGTATAAAAGGTATCTGTGTTATGTACAGATAAAAATTTGTATATATCTGAAGAGAGTTTGATATGTACAAAGAAATATTATGTACATAAAAGAATGTTATGGGACTTACACCGTGAGGGAGGCCCATGATCGATTGAGAAATTCGAGAGAAAACGAATTTGATTTTATCGTTTAAATCGGATCGATCATGGAAAAAAGATGCAAGTTTGATAAAAAAGTTTTGAAAAATGATTTTGAAAATGTTTTGAAATGTGAGGTTCATTTATGAGAAGTTTTGAAAAGAATCGGAAGTCGAAAGTTTGAAAAAATCACCTTTAAAAGTGTTTTGAAAAAGTGCTCAGAACGTCGTTTTTGGCTCGATTAAAATATAATCAAATGAAAGTTTTTTCTGAAAACTCTTGCACAAACATAAAATAGATACATTTATTGACAAGTGTCCAAAAAATCACCTCAAAATGAGGAGTTTTGATTGGTTAAAAAAATGTGAAAGTTTGTGAAAAAAATGAAGAAAATATAACAAGTTTTAAAAAAAATGGTCTTGTGGAGAGTTGAACCCCTGACCATTGGGTGGCATACGTGGCAAAGAGAACTAAAGGCATGCTGGCAACCACTGGGACAAACGCGCGTTTGCGTTTATGAATCAAAAACACGTGTAAACAAAGTATTGGAAAATTTGAATTTAAAAAAACTCAAGAACACGCGCGCAGGCTTGTTCTTCGTTTTGATTCTCAGATTCTATAATTCATGCTACAATCTTCGTTTCTCAATGAAATTTGATGAAATAAACATGAAAATTGCTCGGTTTTGAACAAGGAATACGATGATGACTGTTAATTGCATTTATTTTTGGTGTATCATGTTTGAATTTCTGGGAACCACGAAGAACCCTAGAACTGACTTTTCTAAATTAAATGATGTATGATTGATGATTCTTTGATTTTTTTGAGGGCTTATGATCGTGATAAGTGCAGAAAGAGATTGGCCAAGAGTTTTTTTCCTTAAGTGCAAAGAATCATGATATTAGAGTTCGAGTTCATACCTGTTCAAGTTGAGATCGAAGATGATGATTGCGCGTTTCCAGAACTTGTTTTTCGATTGCTACAACATCATCGGCCTATGTAGAAGCTATATGGATGGTCTGCTTGCTTTGAATCATATCAAATCACTCCAGCCAAGTCCACCTGCACAGACTGAGAATGGAAACTCGAATTCTATGTTTAAGCAGTTAAAGTTAGTTGTTTATGATTTGGATCATCCCTATGATGTTCAGGGATGATGTTTGAATGATTACAACACAAGTTAATCAAGCCTAGCCACGATTTTGAAACTTAAGGCAGTTTTGCAAACATAATGACCATGGCATGTGATTTCTGATTTTCAGCTTTGATCATGTTGTTTTTAAGTTTTGAACAAGTTTAATATTGATTATGGAATGTGTTTGACACCAATTTGACAAAAGTTTCTCATCAATTTTCAAAAATGCAAGTTTTGGCAATTTGAACTATGTTTCTTGATTTTGAAGAAAGAAGAGAGAAAGCATAACTTTGCATTACTTTAGTGTAATTTTGAACTTGAAATGATGCTCTATTTATAGGCCAATGGTTCTGAAAATGTTAGGCATGAGTACATGGCATTTGGAAATTCAAGGTTGCCTTAAGGGGTAAGAATGACTTTTCAAAAAGGAAAAAGGAAGCTTCCTCTTTTTACCATGTGTGAAAATCTTCCAATTGATCTTATCTCATCTCAATTATATCTAGCTGATATTTATCATCTCTAAGCTTGAATTGGCAAGGTGGCAATGCTTCTAGATGAAGAAATCTCAAAATGACCTATAATTGTGAAGTTTTGACCTTGAAAAACCATGTTCATGGAGCCTTATGTTTCAATTTCAAAAGTATAGCTAGACTCCATGGATTTGAGAGTTCTTGGACATTTTGGAAAGCTTGTTTCAAGAGCTATAACTTTCATGTTTTGAGTTTTTTCCAATTCAAAATGGAACTAGGTGAAAAAATGGCATGAAGTTTGGAAAAAATAAGAAATTTTAACACTTAGAAATTTTTCTAAGTGTTGAAACTTTTGACTTTTTGTTGACTTTTCCAAATTCTTTGATTTTTTATGATCACGATGGAACATTTGAAGTATTTTGATGATGGAAAAAGTTTTGTCTTGAAAAATTTGACCAAAGGTCAAAGTTTGACTTTTCTGTGCAGATGAATTTTCATCAGATGTTTTAGAAATTGACTGATGAAATCTGTGAACTTTTGTGATGCTTTGGATCCAGAAATTAGGTAAAGATATTGTATCTAAGATATAATGACCAATATCTAGCCAAAAAAGTCATTTCTTGTTCAAAAAGTCAGAGAATACTCATGCCCGATCAAAACCCTAATTGGTCGATCCTCGATCGATCAGTGAGAAAAATTGGATATCTGAGGATTGAAGGTTGATGTTTTGATCAAGATAGATCAAATGAGATGAGAAAAACTCAAACCCTAATTGGTTGTTGTTGAATCAGATGAAAATCTGATGAAACCCTAATTTTGACCTGTGAATGCTACACCCGATTAATGTTGTGTGAACTGTTAGTTATGCAAATGATGCAAATGTAAGGTGGTATATTAGGTCAAAAATTGGGGTATGACAACAGGGTTACAAGAGAACCAGAGGGAGTTATTGATTTGAAGTTGGAAGTGAACAGGCAACAAAAAATGGAAGAGGCAATTGCTGCAGAAGTGGAGAAAAAGCTCAAAGCTATGAACATGGGTACTCAACAGGTAGCTCAGGTTAAAATTTTGTTTGTGACATTTGTAGTGGACCACACAATACTGTGCAATATCTTGTAAATCCACGAAAAATTGAGGAGATAAAGTTCTTGAAGCAGAATAATCCATATTCTAACACCTATAATCCTGGGTGGAAGAATCATCCGAATTTTTCCAAGAAAGATCAGCAACAACAAGCTCCTCAGAAGGCAGAGTGGGAGGTGGCCATTGAAAAGATGGTTGTCCACACCTCTCAATTTTAAGAAGAGACAAGAAGAAATCATAGGAATACCACAACTGCAATAAAAAATTTGGAACTTCAGATGGGGCAGATTCCACAATAATTATCTCAGCAAGCACAAGGCAATCAGAAGAGTCATGAAAATGTGAATGTTGTCACGACAAGGAGTGAGAAAGTTTCTTAAGAAAGAGGTGAAGGGGTAAAATTTGATGATTACATTATTGAAGTGGAGTTACAAGTGAGAGAGGGAAAGAAAAAGAAGGAAGAAGTGGTGTCACCCGTGAAGCCAACTATTAAACTAGTGATTCAGTTGCCATATCCATCTCGAGTGGCAATGAATGACATAAAAGATAAAGAGTTTGATAAACCCGTCAAACTATTCAAAAAGCTGGAGATCAACATACCTTTCTTTGAAACACACGAGAAAATGCCTCTGTACAAAAAATTCATGAAGGAGGTTCTGTCAAAAAAGAAGCCAACATATGATAAACAGGTACCCGTTGATGAGAAGTTGTGTGCAATCACACTCGAGAGAAAAATACCTGTCAAACAGAAGGATCCTGGATCAGTGGCAATCCCGTGCACCATAAAATATAGAACTTTCAAAAGGGTTCTAATTGATTTTGGCTCTAGTGTGAGTTTAATGCCATTATCAATCTTCAAGAAGCTCGGTATTGAAAAGATAAGCGGGAGTGGGACAAAATTAAAATTTGCTGATCACACCATCAAGAAGTCATATGGGATAGCTGAAAATGTGTTGGTAGAAATTGAAAATTTTGCTTTTCTATTTGATTTCCAAATCATGGACATACATGAAGATGAAGAGACTCTTATCATTATTGGTCGACCTTTTCTGTTGACTAGCAGGTGCAATTTTGATATTGAGACACGTCATCTCACATTAAAATATTTTGATGAGGAGATAACCATAAAGGTGTTTGAAGTCAAGAAGCAAAGTGCAGGTGAAAAGAATAAATCTTCAGTCGGTATGGTCAAAGAAGAGGGAGAGATCAAAATTTTAAAATCAACCCCGGAAGAAGTCTCAGGCAGAATCTCTCAGGTGGCATTAGTTAAAATTCAAAAGTTTAGTCAAGAAGCCAAGAAGAGAAAGAAGAAGGAATAGAAAGGTGAGAAGATGGAAGTTGGAAACAACTGGAACCACGCAGTGGTTAATGCTTTTTATCTTGATGAGTTTTGGGTTACGGACGGTACAAGCAACAAGGTGTGGAAGAGAAAGTATCCCCCATAAGGGAAGAACCGTCGAGTCATGCGACGTTAAACAAAGCTCTTCGTGGGAGGCAACCCACACTTTTGATAACTTAGTTTTTCTTTTTGTTTTGTGTGCATGTAATAAAGAGGGATCCTAATGGTGAAAGCAAGGAGGCAGCAGCAGAGTGTGCATCATTACCCTCTATGAGTCACCTCTGTCGAGTTTGGTCTGAAACATTGAGGTCAATGTTTAGTTCAAGTTTGGGGGAGGTTTTATTGCATTGTTTGTGTTTATTTATTTTCTAGGTGGATGTTAATTGTTGTGTAAGTCCACAAGTAGAAATTCTGCCGAATTTTTCAAATTTTTCACCAAAATTTTTGTTCTGCACAAGAGCTTATCTTTCAATGAAACCAGGAATAGTATTGTGAGATGCACAGATGATTGTTTGAGGGTAGGAAGTTTAGAATAATATGACAGTGATACGAATTCAACGTGTAGATTTGTACCATAGTGCTTGGAATCTGCGGAGTACTTCTTGAGTAGTTTATCTGTACAGTCTGGCATAATTCAGATTCACATGCACGTATGACTGGTTGAGAAGCAAATAAAAATGGAACCAAATGATGAAAAGGCGGTAAAAGGAAACCGGCCCGCTAATTTTGGTAGCCCTTACCAGGTTATTCAGCCTGAAGGGGGTTGATCCCCAAACGTCATCCAAATAGATGACAATATATAACCGCAAGGTTTGAAAATTTCATCGGTAATAAAAGGTAGCAAATGCTGCTCGTTTGGTGCCCAAACCAGTGAAGTTCTTGGCTAGTCATGTGCATGTGATGATTATCATAATTCTCAGTGCCTTGATTTGATTGTGCGAATGAAAGAGGAGGAAAATCGGAAAGACAAAACTTAAGTACGAAGCATAGTTGGAGAGTCATCTTCATGTCATGTGAATGTCGGGCACACTACCTTTTGATCAATGTGAACTGAAGTCTCATGTGTGAGTATCGCTCTGCTGTGTATTTTATGAGCTCTTGTATTTGTCGCTTGAGGCCAAGCAACGATTTAAGTTTGGGTGAGTTTGATTAGTGATTTTTACACAGTTATTTCCCAGTTATGTTACTTATAGTTTCTTACTAGTGTCAAGTGTTTTATTTCATTTTACTTCACTTTATACTTAGGTTGTGTCTTTTAGTGTTTTCAGGTTCAGATGCTTTTTTTTATCTTTTTTGAAAGGTACTGTGTGTTTTGCAGGACAAAAATGGAGAGAATAGAACAGAGAGTCATGGAGCACTGGTCATATGCATGCCCAAATGCGTGTAGACTGGCAAAGGAACGCATATTTTGCAAAACGCGTGCCAAGACGCGTGTGAATCATCAAAAAATGCACATCTCTTCCCAGATGTGTCCCCATATGCGTTCCAGCATGCCAGACGCGTTTCAGTATGCTAGACGCGTCCTCAGAAGCGTGTCAAGTTGCAAAAATACATAGGAAAAACACTTTTCTACCCAAACGTGTCCTTAGATGCGTGCTAGAGTCCCAGACGCATCTTGACGTGAATTTTGTGGATTTTTGGTGTGATAGCCCAGAAACATGAATAAAAGGTAGAGAATGATATTTTAGAAGGGTTGTTGAATTTTGGGGACAAATATTGACAACAAAAAAGGAGGTTGAAGGCTAAAGAACTCAGATTTATGCTTAGAATCAAGATTTTCATGAGCTTTTCCAATTGAAGACTTATTTTCGATCCATTATCCGTAATGTCTACACTGAAAACTATGACTTTCTTTATTTCTATGAGTAGCTAAACCCCCTAATGCTAGGGGCGATCCTGATTTTTGACCTGTAATGAATAAGCTTATACGTTTGTAATGACAATTTGGTTTGCTTCATATTGATTTGACTCTTACTGTTTGATTTCTCTTTCGGTCGAAAAAACGGAAATTGATTTTATGTGACACAATTAAGCCAGACAAACTATTGTTCATGATTTTTTTAAGAACATATTCAAGTAGATATTACCTAGGACTGAGGATATCCTTTGATTATCTGAATATTCTTGATATTGAAAAGCTTAATGTCAACCATAATTTTCTATGGACAAAGTAATTAGGTTGAAGGATTAAAGACTTATTACTTGAGGACTTAGGAATAATAACTCTTGAGAACCAATAGTCGATATTTGAAACTAGTTGTTGCAAGGTATGATCAGATTCGTTGCATGATTGAGTCTTTCACTATCCCTAGCATACTACTCATATCTGTCTTACCCAACCGTACGGTTTAGTAATTTTTGTTTGCAATTTAGTTCATATGTATCAAAATCCTGAAACCATAGTTTTTGTTTTATTGAACAAACAAACAAACTCTATAGTTAATCACAGTCCTTGAGATCGATACTTGGGAAATTCCCTATTATTACTATATTTCCAAAAATAGTACACTTGCTATTTTTTCGATCAACACACAACAAATCAACAATTTTCAAGAAGAACTACGGTGTTATAATTCTTTCTAGGGATACGTAGGCATTGAGTTGCAAAACTTGAATGAACGTAATAATAAATTTTTTTTCTTTTTTCATAATAATTCATTCATGCATTTCCCTTAGCAAGTAAGCCTTTAGATAACACACCATTTGATTAGATACAATAAGAGTTGATCTCGTTGAGTAAAATGGACGTGAGAGGTGCTAATACCTTCCCCTTGCATAATCAACTTTCGTATCATTCTCTTGGTTGTGAAACCATGTTCTTTCCCACCTTAGAGGTTTTATTGATATTTTTCCTTTCACTCTTTGAGATGAATAAAGTTTAGTGGAAACTTCATTGCCTTGGTGTTTTTTAGAGGCGCTTCAACCTCGATTGGTAGATTTTGGAATCCGTCTATATAAGACCGCAAACTCTCCTTATTTACCCAGAGGATTCCACTCAGGGAAAATAAGTTACATGTTATCTCTTTCGAGCCGTGAAATATGCAAAAAACCTCTCATGGAACTACGTCCAAGAATTAATATTTCTGTCGAGAAGATTGTTGAACCACAACCATGTCGACCAAGCCAAGGTTACTGTAAACAACTTTTACTATGATGCATCTCCAATGCTAAAGTAAATCCTTTGTTCATTCATGTGTTGCACATGCTCGTCAGAATCTCCCTATCCATCATAATCGCCAAGCTTGTGCGGCTTCTCCATGGATGTAGGAATCTTACTCTCTATGATTCATACTGACAACATGTGTTTTGTTAAACCTTCCCTCAGTAAGTTTATGCTTGAGTCGAGGAACGAGCATGATTGCTCTAGTTTCCCCGGGGATATGAGGGGGAGCCATTTGCTTCTTTTTCTTACTCCAATCCTTCGATCGGGGGGCCTTATCTCTTGTTGTCCTGGCTAGTTTCGGGATGACAACACGGGTTTTACTTGAATCAAATTCTTGAATAACATTTTCACAGGAAGGATCATTATGAAGGCTTTCTTCCAAGCCTTGAAGCCTTACTTCAAGAGTGTGTGAATTTTGCTTTCGAACGATGCAAAACATGTTGTTAAATAATTCATTAGCACCTTGCATATCGAGGTTTGCTAGTAGAGCTTGGAGGTCGAGAAAGGCTTCAGGTTGCGTAACAGGATGTGGAACTAGGGTCCCTATGAGAGGTATTTGAATATATCTGACCAACTATGAACTCAAACTAGATATGGACATAGTGAAACAATTGTTCAAGGATCTACAGTGTTTTATGGAGGAGCAAGAGGTGGATGATTATTTGCTGTTAGATCTATGACCAAAACTTCGCGCACATCAACATATCTGGTAGCTTTAGATTCAACCATCACCAAAAACTTTAAGAACTAAAGACATGGAAATCTAGGGAAACAAAATTGAGGTTATGCTTGGTTGAATCAAGACGAGTTGAATCTTCACGCTCGATTGCAAATGCTTTTGTTTCGATGATTAGAAGAAGTTGCAAAAATGAATTTAGGAAAATCCTAGGAATCATAAGTCAATTCTCACAGACTGAGCCATTGTTCCATTTGGAACCATAATTGAGAGGAGGAATACTTAGGTGCCAAATCACTAGAGACTACATCATACAAAACATCATACCATTATGGAAGTTACGGTTTCCATGTAGCAATGATGACACACATGTCCTTAGGTAACCCCCTTGAGGAGGACTTCAAAGTTAATTTTTTTTCCATATAAAATCCATTTCAAATAACACGAAGTCTGACAAGTGTGTAGAAGAACAAGTTGACTCAATAATTTTGTCCAACAGTCAACTTCGCCGGCTCATGCTCGGGGGAACTACAATCTTGGATTGGGTTGACGCCTAACATGTAAAACCCAATTAGAAAGACGGACCGCACGAGAGAAAAAGACTCAAATGCTTTGCAAGCCTATCTTGATTGACAATTTTAAAACATCTGTAATCTAGGGACATTTGTCCTCTAAAACAAGTGTCTCGAAGAGAAGGTTCTAGGGACTTCAAACCTATATATAAAAACATATTAAAAGCTTTGTATTCTAGTATACAATATTTTAAATCTAAAAATATCTCGCTTACAACCGTCACTGACTTGAACGTCTGAGTGTTTGCTTCTAGCTCTGTCCGATAATCGAAGTTGAAAAATATTCATATCTTTAACCAAATTAACAATTTAATCTCAATTCACACATCTATATAAGATTCGAAAAGATCTACACTACATCGCTTAAAAAACTCCTTATGTGATTTTTTATAAATTTTATTTTAAGCTCCTTATGTGATTTTTTATAAATTTTATTTACCTTATTTTGACAACAACTTCAAAATAGTTTATATATATATACAAAAATAATTTAACTTCATATGTTATCTTTTACCACAGAAGTAACTTATATAAGCTTGTATATAAGTGTTTATATTTTATAAACAACACAAGTCATTTAACCAATCAGTACCTATTATCACTTCTTCTCTTTTTTTTTTATATCTCTCTAAAGAATAATTATTAAATATACTATTTATAAAACAATAATTTGTGTTGCACTATGAAAATGAATCAACACTTTTGTACAAAAAGGACAAGTAAAAATGATAAAAGTACCATAAAAAACTATTATCTATAATTAATATGTAAAGTTGATAAAAAATTAATATAGAAAGTTCTCTTATATTGCACTTAACAATAGACCACAAAGCAGAAGAGGTCACATTAACTTTCAATTTTAAAGAAAGCCCTAAACTAATGATACAGTGTAGAGCTTTAAAATTGCTGATGCCATTGACTATAACTAAACACAAAAAGGAAGATAATTTGTGGGCTTCAGAATCCGTTAACATGAATTAAAATAGTTTCCTAAAACTAATTCAAGTGTTTATATGCAATCCACGAACTCATTGAATTTGATCTAATCCAAAGTGCCAAATACAAACCACTATTATCGTGCCATGTGTATAAAGGAAACGACATAAGTGAAAGAATTTGGATGCACATCGCAATGAAATTCTTGGCCTATTTGCAAAAGAAACAGCTGGTTTTCTTGTTTGTTAAGTATCTAAGCATTTTAATTAGCTTTCATTTGTGTGACAAAGAAATACATACTTTCTTCTTGCTCCAAGTTTATTGAAAGCGGATTATGCAATAAGACCAACTTGGATACACAAAAGACGACTAATTTAAAATTAAAAAACAAATAAGGAAAGTTTGTAACTACCAAAGAGAAAAGTGATTCTGGTAATTGGACCTAACTCTAATTTCTATAAGAGTTAGTTCAACAATAGTCGAAGTCTTGCATGTTGTATTCAAAGTTCGTTCAAATATGCATGTTCAAAAAATGATTTAGTTAACTTGTTTAAGTTAGCTTGATAGTCTATAAATAGACTAGTTCTCGCATGTTGTTGAGAGAGCATTGGTTGTTGTTATTAACTTGTAATCTTTGAGCCCTAATTGAGAAAGTGAATAGTGTTGTACCCCAAAATTTACCCTCTTCATTTTTTTTATAAATAATTGGCTAACACTTAATTAATAGGTGCATCGCATACATATCATTCATGCATTGATCATGGGTTCGAGATTTTCCAATCGTATGAATCATCTGATTCGAAGAAGAGGTTTGTTTCTCACAAGTTGAATATTTGAGGTTCTGTCAATTCGGGCGTCATTTCAATAAGCAAGCGTGTCCAGAAGCTTCTGATTATTATCTCGCAAGTTTTGGTATTCTGATCGTCTATCAGGTGGATGCTGATTACAATTTCAAGCTACAGTGTGTTGTGGTCGGATATTTGAACCCGAACTGATTCTATGGCCTTCCGTGAGTTGTGAAGCATTGGTATTTGGCTTATCGATCTACGCGATTTATCAGAAAATCAAGAACGAACAGATAAAATGATATTTGAGCGCGTGTATCAGAAAGTCAACAAAAATTAAAGTTTGACCAGGCGGAATTTCGGGTCAAAATTACGGTCAAAAGTCGACGTTCGAGAAAATGCAGTCACTTGTTGAGAAAAATCGGAAGAATCGGGTGAGAATGAGGTTTCTTGCATCTTAAGTAATTTTAGACTTAGAAAAAAAAAATCTAAGTTTAAAGTACTTTATGTTCATGGAGCCATGTTGTCGCATCCGTATCTCACCCGCCTGTGGTCAGAAATTTGTGAATTGATAGTCGTTGGAAAGAGCGCAGTTCGTACTCCGACTTTGTCACTGTGAAGATTTTTCCAAAAATGCCCAGATTTCGAGTTATACAGCACCGAAATTTGAAGTTCATAACTTTTGAAGTTTTACACTTAGTAAATTTTGAGTGTTTTTAATGTGTTCAAGTACTCGATTTCGGAGGCAATTCCCACGTGTTTCGAGGCATCGATTCGAATTAAGTTCAACATCAAAGTTGTTCATTTAACGGCAATCTACAACTTTGCTGAAGAAATCGAGTCCATTCGGGAAACGGATAAAAAATTACAGAGCTCGGAAGTTACGATTTATCATTCCTCAAATTTCAACACTTAGAAAAAATTTGAAGTGTTTGTTTCTATGCTTTTGCTGACAGCTTCAGGGTCGATTATGTCATAGTTCGTGGCTCCGAATCGAAAAATGCTCAACTGAAAAATTGTTCATTTCACGGCAATCTGAAACTTTGCTGAAGAAGTCGAATTCATTCGGGACTCGAATCGGAAGTTATAAAGCTCGGAAAATAAGAACGCATTATGTTTGTTAAATTCGAGTATTTTTGTGCACATGTTCAGGGCTGTTTTCGTCAATGATTCGGTCGCCGCACGAAGAAATTCTGAACATGAAAGTTTGAGTTCGTAATTCCATCTACAAGTTCCGTTTAGAAACTTTTTCGTTTCGAACGACAGAGCTGGAAGAAACGGAGCGCCGCAGTTTGTAGCATGAAGTTGTTAAAATGCAAGACAGCATGCACATTTTTTGCCATGGTTGTGGACGCATTTCATCGAACAGTTGGTGTATGCATGTTCGGAGCTGTTTTCTCGTCGATCCGATCGCCGCACGGAAAAACTCTGAACACAAAAGATGAAGGTTGCCGTGTCCTCTACAAGTTCCGTTTAGAGACTTTTTCGTTTCGGACGTCGAAGCTGGGAGATACGAGTCGCCGTAAGTGAACGCGTGAAGTTGGAAATTGCCGCAAGATATGCACAAGACTTGCCCAGCCAGCCAAGCATTTCATCGAACACTCGCGGGACAAATTTCAAACACTTTTATTTGGCGGTAAAGGCTCCGTTTGGATTTTTGTCGAACTACAATGTTGTTGTATTAAACGTACTCTTTCCGATGGCACCGAGTTTTCATTATTTGGTCGAGTATCGATAGAGTTACGGGGCTGCAAAGTGAGGTATAAGGATTGATGCATTAAACATGAAACTTAGAGAAAATCCTCAAACGCTCAAGTCAGTTTGTGTCGGTGTGACTTCGAAGCTAATTACGGCGAGCTTGTGATCATTCTTCATCGGGAAATCAACATCAATGTTGTTGTATCAAGTATGCTCTTCGAGTCGACGCTCTCATTGCATCGATCGGACTACTACACATCAAGATGGAAGCATCTAAAGTAGCTAGCATGTGTTGATTTTCTTGAGTAAATCAATGGTTTATGATATGACAGCATGAGTTTTTTCATAACTAGACATACAGTAACATTTTCCATTTTTTTCTTACTGATACAATGCTCATCATTTTTTACACCATCTCATAAAAGCTTTCTTTTCATTTTTTCTTTCACAATAGCAACACCACTTTATTCTTTTTTTCTTTTCCTCCAGAACCCATTCTCCACGGTAATTAAAAAAAACTCTCACTATCTTCTTTCTCTAACAGGCTGTAACAACTACACCACTATCCTCCACCATTCTTTCCTTTATTACAACATAACACCACACAATCATTTTCTTTTTTTTTCTCTCTTCACCATAACCAAAAATTCTGTTATAATAACAACACAGAAACCACCCTCTATCCATCGTAATTATGTCGTAACAGAAAATCATCCATCACCATGTCGCCGTAACAACTTTTTCTCCACCACCATTTTCCTTTCTTCTTCACACTTTCATCACCTCCATTTCATCACCCTTTTCTTTTGTTTTTCTAACAAAAACTTCACCGCCATAACCGTTATTCATGCTGCTCTCTTCTTAAAACACAACCTCTCACCATTAACAAGATCCAACAATCTCTCTCACTTCTGGCTTTTCCATCCATAACCACCACACGGATACACTCATCTTCACTGTTCCTTTTTGCAACCACCTTCACTGTAACTTCCATTCTTGACTCCCTTTCACGCCATTTTCTTCTTAACACAGAACCTCCATAACGACACTCCCTTTCACTCACTCTCATTTCTGTTGAATGATAAAAACTCCATAAGCGTCGCTAACAGAATGCGGTTTTTCTAACAACACCTCATCATCATCACCTTCACCATTCTTTTTCTTGAATTCATTTTCCACTCTCGCCATTTTTCTTTCTCTCACTGTAACAAACCATCATCACAGCAACACTCATTTTCTCTCTCGCCTCTTCTCCTCTCACTGCTAACAGCCATCACAAAACAGCAGTAAAACCACCTTCTTCTTCTCCTCGCAACGACCAGATTCCATCTCTCTTCTCCCTCTCACCTCTGCTCTCATCGCCGTAACGACCTTAACCGATTCATTCTTCCCTCTCCATAACCATCGCTACCTTCCATTCAGCAAGAGAGAGAAACTGAAGCCGTTTTCGTCTGCATTTATTTTGCATGAAAACATAGCAACATCGTCGTCGTTATCGGGATTATGGCGAGATTCACGTTAAAGCTTCATTCATAATCACGTTCTACGGGATTTCTGAGCGAGTATCTTTACACGATCTTCTAATCGGAATTCTGGATAGGATTGAAGACTTGCCGTCACGTTCATCATCTGGAATCGAAGCTTGGAGCAGTGAAGTATTCCGAAGATCTTCTCCGTTTGTAACTTCTTGCAAGTAAGTATATCGAAACTCTCGCATTAGTTAAAGAATTTCTTGCTGAGAATCACATGTTTTACTCCTGGATAGATGCGTTATTAAACACGGTGCAAACAATTTCCAGATCTAGAATTCGTGGTCGATTTTCATAGCTGTGTCGTTTGGATAATCGATTTTAGAGGCCGTATCCGTAATCAGTATTAGAAACCGAGCAGAAAGATGTGAATTTCACGTGATTCCGTTACGATTTCAGAAACTCCGGCAATGAGGTGGTCGGAGAAGGTGGTTGATTCCGGCGAGCCTCCTCGTGCCCTAAGCGTGGCCGGTTCCCTTTGGATTCATGTGTTTCCCCAACAGCCAATCCAATCCTGCCATGTGTCATTTCTTTTTTGTTATTAAAAAAAATAATAAAATCTGATCACTTAATTGACCTTGACCAATTGATATATGTATGACATACATAGAAAATAATAAAACGTGACATTCACAAAACCATAATAATAAGATTATTATTTTTGATAGATAAATAGACTTAAACAAAAAACTGAACAGGCTTAGTGTAATTTCGGAATGGGCCCAGAATAATTGCTGAAACACCTCCTGCTTAAGCCCAATTCTGCATTAACAACACAGATTAGTTCATTTAGGAATTCTGCTTTGCACCCCCCTGTTTCATGTACCATAATTTTGACATTTAGTTCAATTTAGCACCCGATTTCGATTATTTCGACACATAAAAAATACATAGAAAACATATGCTGACATTTTAGGATATTAGAATATTATTGACTTTTTTTTTAATATTTTTATTAATATCTTTTATTAATTCTAATTCATTTCTAAATAATACATTTACATGAATGTTGGAATTATCGTTTCGATTTGCATTCCTCACATATTCATGCATTTTCACATGTATTTGAACATTGGTTTTATCGTTTTCGATTTGCATTCCTCACATGTTCATGCATTTTCACATGTACTTGAATATTGGAATTATCGATCCGATTTGCATTCCTCACATGTTCATGCATTTTCACATGTATTTGAATATTGGTTTTATCGATCCGATTTGCATTCCTCACATGTTCATGCATTTTCACATGTATTTGAATATTGGAATTATCATTTCGATTTGCATTCCTCACATGTTCATGCATTTTCACATGTATTTGAATGTTGGAATTATCGATCCGATTTGCATTCCTCACATGTTCATGCATTTTCACATGTATTTGAATATTGGAATTATCATTTCGATTTGCATTCCTCACATGTTCATGCATTTTCACATGTATTTGAATATTGGAATTATCGATCCGATTTGCATTCCTCACATGTTCATGCATTTTTACATGTAGTTGAACATTGGTTTTATCGATTTCGATTTGCATTCCTCACATGTTCACGCATTTTCACATGTATTTGAATATTGGAATTATCATTTCGATTTGCATTCCTCACATGTTCATGCATTTTCACATGTATTTGAACATTGGTTTTATCGATCCGATTTGCATTCCTTGCATGTTCATGCATCACTTTGATATGAGCATTGGTTTTATCGATCCGATTTGCATTCCTCGCATGTTCATCCATTACTTTGATATGAGCATTGGTTTTATCGATTCGATTTGCATTCCTTGCATGTTCATTCATTACCTTGATATGAGTATTGGTTTTATCGATTCGATTTGCATTCCTCGCATGTTCATTCATCGCTTTGCTATGGACATTGGTTTTATCGCTCGATTTGCATTCCATGCATATCCATCGATTTTCTTGCGGTTTTGGTTGAGTTTGTACACCCGTGCACTATTCCTATCTTGTTTTGCTTGTATTATCCCGTTCTTGCAGGCATTGTCGCTTCGGATGCGTATCGACACGTATTCCGCTTGTATTGATGCTTTGAGCAATTCTCACCGGCTTACTTTTGTTGCATGACTGCAGTATTTGAAGTATTCCGGATTATTTAGCTAGCTTGCGTGCTTCTGATACTATATCCGTTCGGTACTTGCTTTTATTGCATTCTCTTACGACTTTCCTAGATATCATGAGAAGTAGGGCTTCTGACTTTCTTTTGCCATGAGAAGTAGGAATAGAGATGCATGAAGGGGCTTCCGTAGTTGGAGCATGTTCGGAACCCTCCGGTTTATTTAAAGACCCGTTTAGGGCAATTACATTTGCTAATTGTGTTTGGTTTGTTTTAAATCCTCCATCATAGGGAGGTAGCTTTCGATAAGTGTTTACATTTTGTGCTTGCATAGGTCGAGTGGTTAGGGCGACGTGGTACCACTAAGCAAAGTCCCGCTTTTATATTTCATGTCATCGAGTCATTGATATATGGGCAAGGGTAGGGTCAGCAACGAACCCCCGCACAGTTCTAGTCCGTGTCAGCTCAGCACACGCGAATCGTGTTGCTTCCTTTATCGAGTCAATAATAAAAGTGGCAAGAGTTCCCTATTCTGACTCTCCACGCTTTCCTGGGGTTCGCATTTACGGCTGAACTCGCATCATTTGCTCTTCAAGCAGAATTGGATGTGTCGGCTCCTGGTTGACTCACGGTATGCTCGTTACTGTCGAGGCTATGGGACTTCCTCCTTTTCCTGCGCTTGTGTGTCATTTGTTTGTTTGCATTGCATTGTTTGCGTGCTTTTGCCAAAGCATTTGCTTGCTTCATCCCCTTGCATCCCTTGGTTCCACAACCAAGACGGATATAGGATAGCTTTCCCGTAGGGCTGCTCGGTTAGGATAGATTCTCGAGCCTAGACATTAGGATTTACATCCTTTGCATGTTGACATAGGTAGAGATTCCCTTACATCCTCAACCATAAGTCCAATCTTTGCATGACAATATTAGGGCTAGTGCTAGTTAGTTTCCTTTTGTTTTGCTAGTTCTTTTTTGCATCTTTGTATGTAATTAAAACTAAAACTTCTTTTTCTCTTGAAAACAAAACACTTAATAATGGTTTAAACTCCTTTCTCAAGGTAAAAAAAACCAACCAACACCAACTCTTTTTCGCTTTCGCTCTTTCTTTTTGTGTTTAAAACCTTTTCACAAGTAAAAACACAAAACACACCAAAACAAGTGAGCGAACTACGCCCGACTTTCCCATTGCGGAATACGTAGGCATCTTGTCACGGGCTCGACCGAGCAAACTTTGTAAATACTTCCTTCTTTTCCCCGTGGTTTCTTATTTTCTCTTTTCTTTTGCATGCATGATTAGCGATTAAGCATAGATATAACACACCCATTAGACAAAAAGTAGAAGTGGATACCGTAGAGTACTACGGGCGGTGCTAATACCTTCCCTTCGTAATAGATTCCCTTACCCTATCTCTCGGTCAAGACCGTGCCTTATCCCTTTAGGTTTCGCGATCGTTTGCCTTTCTCCTTTGTGAGATAAAAAGCGTCGATGGCGACTTCATTGATCTGATTATCGGATGATGTTCACGGTTGTTTCATGGCGACTTCACGGGATCGTCACTGTCTGGTCCGATCGAGTCGATCCTAGCTTTTATTTTCATGTCTATTGGGTGTTTATTTATTTGTTTATCTATTTACCGCTTTATCGCACCATCCTTTGTATGCTTGCATTGCATTCTATGTGGCATATTCTGCTTTCATATCTTGGGTCAAATGTTGTTCTCTTGATTGGGTGGGTGTTACCATGAGGTAAAGGCCCAATACACGAGCTATGAGTGACATATAGGAACACATAGGACTAGAGTGGACGATGATTGCTATGTGACGTGAGGTCTAAAATAGCGCATTCATGTGGTTCCGCTCGACGAGGTTGACGCGGTATTATCATCATCACGTAGGTGTTACGATGATATTACTTAGCGGGAGACTTTCGACTCGAGTCACCCCTGACCTTACCGGCCTAGATTACACCTGGAGTGGGAGGAATATTTCAAGCAGTGCATGGTGACTATGTTACATTGGTGACTATGTTATGTTGGTGACTTGGTATTTTCTATTGATGATCTGATGTTTTCTGTTGGTGACTATGATATCATTCGGTGGCATTTTCTAGCCGTTACTCTGTCCGATTTTTGATTTTTCTTCAATCAGAGCAGAAACAGCGCAACAGTTTGATCAGTGTTCATGGAAGTAGTAAACCCACGATCAATGCATAATGTATTTGCATCATAGCATGTTTATTTTTAAAAGAAATGTCAGAAAAAGCATGTTATTTTATCTAACCCCGCATGCATATCATTTCCGGGACTTCTTGTGGTTTACCATCAACATCAGGATGGATACCAACAATCAAACCAACACCGAGGCCCTAAGGAAGACTTCCTCATACTCTTTTTGTGCATTCGACATCTCTGAAGTAAGAGCCAGAGGTATTCTTGTGAAGGATCTGATTGAAAGAGAGTTCAGAAAAGATCATGGGAACATATTGCCGTTACTAATGGAGGATTATGAGTTCTATGCCATGCAATCTCTACTCTAGTTTTATGATAGTGAGCTCAGGTGTTTTACCTTTCAAGATTATCAGTTAGCACCTACTCTTGAGGAGTACTCTTTCCTTTTGGGTATCAGTATCACAAACAGTTTGCCTTTTGTCAAAAGAATGGGTACTCCTGATTTTGAAGCCATTGATAAAGCCCTTGGTTTGCGCGTTAGTGAAGTAAGGAGCAATTGGGTTCCGAAAGATCACACTTGTGGACTTCCGTTGGGTTTCCTTTTAGTCAAAGCTGATGAATTTGCCAAGGTTGGTAGTTGGAAAAGCTTCAATACTATCTTAGCCGTCATGATCTATGGTATGGTGATTTTTCCTCTTTTGAGAAGTTCGTGGATGTTGCTGCGATTTCTGTTTTCATGAATGACAATCCGGTTCCTACCATCTTGGCTGATACATATTATGCCGTTCACTCTCGCCATGGTCAAAAGGGGCGTGTTATGGGTTGTATGCCTTTACTTTATCGTTGGTTCAACACACATTTGCCAAAGAGAGAGGCATTTGTTGATTATGCTAAAACCATGAAGTGGTCTAGCCGAATCATCGCACTCACTTCATATGATATAGTTTGGAATACCATGTCGAGCGGTTCTGAGATTATTACTAGTTGTGGAGAGTTTCCAAATGTACCATTGATGGGAACTAAAGGTTGCATCAGTTATAACCCTATATTGGCACGCCGTCAACTAGAATATCCTTTGACTGAAGTACCCACTGTTCGTCGGTTGACGGAAACTATCTTCTTTGCAAATGATGAGAACCCGGCTAAATCGATTGTCGTTGCATGGAGCTCGGTTCACAAAAGGGCACGGTTTTCTTTGGCCAAAGAGGAAATTATGTTTAATTCTTACAGTTGGTTAAAAGATCGGGTCTCCAAGATTCGCTTCCATACAAAAGGGAAGCACCTTTGTATTCTCAACATGGTTCCTTGATTGAAAGTCTGGTACCTAATTTTGCTACTTCCTATTCTTCATCTGTAATCTCTCCTCCAGGTTTCGTGCGTATTGAGGTTTACAAACAGCTCCAATCGGAGAGTTCAGCTTTGAAGGAACAGTTACAAGCTCGAGCCATGGACCTAGCATTTGCTCTTCAAGATAAAAAGAGGTTATCTGTTGAGATCGAGCAGAAAGACCAAGTTTTGAAGGCCTATGGCTTACTTGAAGAAACCAAGAGAGCCAAAGGTGGTAGTTCCTCTTCTTTTGATCAGATGACCAAAGAGTTTAACAGGGTACAAGAGAAGTTGAAGAATATGCAGATAGCTAATGAGAAATTGAAAGCCAAGCATGGTGAAGAAATCCGGGTTTTAAAGAAGCGACTCCGCAAGGAAGAATCCAATGCTAAAGAGTCCCTTGAGAGAAGGAAAGAACTTGAAGTTGAACCCCAAAGTCGACAGGAGCAGATGACTATCCTTTCTAAATAGGTTGAAGATTTGAAGACTAAGTGGCAATATGCTAAAGATGGAGAATATGCAGCATACACCATGTTGAGGGGTCGAGACATTCATGTGGCTAAGCTAGTAGCCGAGATCCATACGCTCAAGGCGCAAGTGGCCCCTAAATAAGTAGTTGCAAATGTTATTTGATTCGACGAATCACCTCCAGGCTTGTTGGATGGGGTTCGCTCACTATTGTGTTTGTATTAATACTCTGTGATCGTGGACTCTTGTATGACTCCATTTCATCTATGCACTTGAGCAGTTGATTCTCAATCTGATTGTGTGTCTGGTCTTGATAATTATTGTTGTCACTATCCTATTATTATTTGATGTTTGATAACAAATTGCAGGAATGTCCTGGAAGTGATTATTTCATACATCATACATTAACCATGCATATACATACATTGTGCATAACAGGCATTTGAACTTGGGATTTCTCTTACTCAAATCTGGTATTTTCTACTCAGAATTGTGAACTTTGCCTCTGTGCCATTCTGCGTTTGAAACCGAGTGATGAAGCAACTTCGCGGGGAACTGGATGAGATGAAAGAACAGATGGGATTTCTCATGCTGGACATGCAAGACTTGAGAGAAGAGAACCAACAGTTGAAGACTCAGCTAGGCTTGGTGATGGAAATTTTAGGGACCGTGTTGAGAAAGGGAGATGACCCCAGTTTTCCTACAGCAACAGGAGTCGCTATTCCTCCTTATACTCAGGGTTTTTCTTTGTGCCCTAAAGCTAGGCATGCATCTACTCCATCACCCTGTATTCCGAGGTCTCCTCGTTCACGTCCAATTCCTATTGTTCAGAAAGGTCTAGAAGGCAGAGCTCTTCAACCATGGTCGCCACACTCTGAAAAGCAATTTGATCCTATTCCGATGCCATATGCTCAGTTGCTTCCTCAGCTGCTCAAGTTTCGGTTGGTTGAACTCCAAACTCTTGCCATGCCTGAAGGGATTCTATTCGAGTACGATGTGATGGCTAGGTGTAATTTCCATTCTGGGGCACCCTGTCATGATACAGAGGACTGTGTGACCTTGAAAAATGAGGTTCAAGATTTGCTTGACAAAGGGATTATCTGGTTTACTCCCACAGGGTTGAGCATACAAGTCAATTTAGCTCCAGCTGCTGATATGACCGTTATGCCTGCTGCTATACCTCAAAACAAAGCTTGTGCTTCGAAGAGGGATAACCGACCGCTCCGCCCACCGGCTCATCAAGCACCTCATCAAAAGAATCAAAGACAACAAGAGAATCGTGCTCCTAGGAGGTTTGATGTCATTCCTATGAGCTATGCAGATTTGTTTGTCCGTTTGAATGATCTTAAGTGGTTGTTCCCAAGCGCATTTGCTCCCTTCCTTGGATAAACGGCCCGAAACTACGATGCTAATGCTAGCGTGAGTTTCATTCGTACCGTTACGACATTGAAGATTGCCATGCATTCAAGTGCAAGGTACGGATCGATTGAGGCAAAGCTATCGGTTTACACGGATGGTCATGTTCGGTCCTCCGCTAACTCAAAAATGTCAAGACTTCAAATGCATCATCTCAAGCAATAAGTCCATTCGAGGCTCCTCAACAATGGAAATTTTCAGTTTATTGTGCATTCTCATTTGTAATCTTTCTTGTTTGTTTAGTACATGCTTGTATGCAGAACATTTTCATCTTCTGAATGATTATCATATTGCATTGAATATGTTTGTCTTGAACTAATCCATTTGTATACACTTTTAATTGTTTTCAAACGCTTTTGATATTCAACTCTTGTTAATAAAGCAAAACCTCTGTAGGGAGGATGACGAAAATATACCAAGAATTTCGAACGGTATTGCTTTCAAATAAAAACCTGACGATGTACGGCCTTGTTTCAAATCCCCAAACACCGAGATATAAGGGAGTTAGACCTCGTCAACCCCTTTGAGCCTTAAGTAGGAGTTTCTTTAAAACCGCATTTTAAAACCGGGGTAGTGTTCAGTTAACCTGATTGAGCATTCAAAACTCATCAAGAGTATATTTCAAAGGATACAACAATGGTTATCCTTCCAAGGTTGAGAAACTGAAGCAGTCAAGTTTTAATTGTCAACAATGTGCATCAAAGGAGGACAATACCCCAACGGGAACTCCTTATCTGAAGAGGACTCAGATCGCCACAATCACCTCTAGCAAATCAAAGATGGTGTAGAGATCAACGACTAGTTTAGCAACAAAAATGATAAAAAAAAAAAAAAAAAACAAAGAAAAAGCCCGCTAAGTCGAACTTGGAAATAAGTCGCTTAGGCAAAAATAAAAGGGCAAATGTTAAAAAAGCAAATTGGCAAGCCATAAAGGCGAGGATAATCCAAGAACATCCTCAATAAAGAACAAAGTCGTTGATCAGGCACCAAACGAAAGGGTGAATGGCTATCGCGTCCAAGAAGCCCCGTCCTTAACAAAGTCGAAGAGGTACGACCAAGAAACTGCAATGGTTTCTCAACCATTAATTCCCTCTGGTAAGAGATGATTGCTCATATCGGATCAACTGAACTTAGGTTTGGAGAACATCATGAAGGGGGTGGGCACCAAATATTTTGAGCCTAAAAATCTTTCTTTCTAAAAACCGTGAACCAGGCCACGTTACAACCCTTAAAAGTCCTAACTGAAGCAGGGTTAATTTGAAAGCTAAGCTGTGATGAGAACACGGTATCCTGACTCCTAGGAGGCTTGTTAACACCTTTGAGTTGGTATCATTCCATTCTTTGTTATCTTCTGCACAAAAATGCGATGTTTCGACATCTTTTCAAAAGCTTTTTGTTTCAAGACAAGCATAGGATTTGCATTAGAATTATCATTTTTAGGATAAAACATTCTTTGCATATGAACAGGTGCTCAAACATCCAGTAAGCTTGCATAATGAGCATCAGATGAACACCTTGATTGTCCCAAGGGGCAGGTTGTCTGAAAATCTATTGAACAGCCTTTCAAAGAATCATCTTGATCTGGGGCATTCAAAATGGTATTATATCCTTCAGGGCTCATTAAAACTGGGGCAACTTTGTCAAGGTTGGCCAATCCTTTCAGAGACGCAGGGGCATATTGACTATTCATGTTTCACTCGGGGTTCGAAAGTGGCATATGGGTGACAGTTGGTAGATGCCTGATTGTTCATTTGATTGAAATTCCTATACCTTGAAGAATACTCTTCAAGATAGGTCCCTCTCCGTTGAGTCTGCTTCTATACAGAAATGGTCTCCAAATTGGGTCTTTAGAAGTTTGTCAGGATGATTTGTTCTTCTTGATTCAAGCTTTTACTTGTTGTCTTTTGTCTTTTTCGCAATGAGTCGCACGCTCTTCGTTTGTGCAAAACCGTCGGTTATCTTACTCGTGTTTGCATTACCTTTCCAGACCTTTGGGTATCCATACTTGGTGTGTGGTAATCCAAATGTTTGATACTCTTGAAGAATTATACCCCGCCTTTGGCCTGAGGGATATTATAGTTCTTGCAGACACTTCCTTCGATGTCATCATCTTGGTAAAGTTAAATGCGAGTTCGTCTTAACTAGACGTTCTCTTCCCCTTTGCAAGTTCATCTTCACACAGATGTCCTTCCCCGCAAGTTCGTCTTAACTAGACGTTCTCTTTTCCTTTGCAAGTTCATCTTCTCGCAGATGTTCTTTCCTCGCGAGTTCGTCTACACTAGACGTTCTCTTTTCCTTTGCAAGTTCATCTTCTCGCAGATGTTCTTTCCTCGCGAGTTCGTCTACACTCAACGTTCTCTTTCCCTTTGCAAGTTCATCTTCTCGCAGATGTTCTTTCCTCGCGAGTTCGTCTACACTCGACGTTTCTCTTTTCCTTTGCAAGTTCATCTTCTCGCAGATGTTCTTTCCTCGCGAGTTCGTCTACACTCGACGTTCTCTTTTCCTTTGCAAGTTCATCTTCTCGCAGATGTTCTTTCCCCGCAAGTTCGTCTTAACTAGACGTTCTCTTTTCCTTTGCAAGTTCATCTTCTCGCAGATGTTCTTTCCTCGCGAGTTCGTCTACACTCGACGTTCTCTTTTCCTTATTAGTTCGTTTTCACATATGTGTCTTATTCTTTCTTACGCGGGTTCGTCTTCGTCTGACGTCCTCTTCTTCTTTTTCCTACAAGTTCATCCTCGCACGGGTGTCCTTTTCCACGAGTTCGTCCTTGACCGACGATGCTCCCTCTTATGGATTTTTCTTCCATTATCAGGTATCTCACAGTCTGGTGCCCTCACGCCATCCTCCAATGAGATTCAGTATCTCGTTTTCAGTAAGCATGGACGAGAAAACCCCGAGTGAAACTTCTGCAAAGAATCAGATGTAGTGTTTGTCGTCAGCATACCATATTTGGTGAATCTCCCTAGCAGATGTTGTTATCGACAAATCCTTATTGCAGAACATGGTACCAATTCCCGGTACGGGTTGACAATATTTGTCTCAGTGAAAGTCCCTAGTGGATGTTCTCCAAAGTCGCAAGTGTGTTGTATCCTGATATTCCCTATGGAGGTGTTATCGGATTGTTGATCGGCGTTTGATCCCCGATGAGTCGCATATTGTCCACGGATGATCCTCCCGGAGGGTTCTCATCTCTTGACATCCCAGATTGACATATCTTTGTCTCCCCGCTAGAGTTGTGATGGGTAGCGGTGGAAGATCGTTTCTAGGGCGTATATTCTATTTCCCAAGCGGATCTCGTCCATGGTCTCCGTGGCATCATTTCCTCAGTAGGCTCATCAAGCAAGATTCAGTTGTCTTGAGAGATTTTCTTTGGGCATTCCTCGATGCTCTAATCCCCGACTGAGTTCTTATTTCATTCACCTTATATATGTCTTGCAAGCATGCATCATTACATTGACATAATCTCCTAAAAGAGTCATACATCTCATAGGATTACAGGTCAGAAATGCATTTTCATCCCCAGCAATGTCAAGTTTCTTTTGGAATCCGTTGTGTCCCGCTTTCTTCCGGCGCAATATGTCCATCTTCTTCTGATTAGTGTTGAAACTGCCAGCCCTTACCCTGGTGCAACACGTCTTCAGCTTCGAAAGCAAGCCCTACACTTGACTTTCCCGTCAGTAAAGCCTAATCGGCACCTTTAGTCTTTGCATCACAAACCCGCCCGAGTTGTAGGCGTAAATGTGGTTAGTCTACTTGGTGTATCTAGTCTTTATTTCCACTTGCATGTCAGTCTTTCCCTGGCATTGTGGGTCTTTCGAGAACAAGAATACTCTTGTTTTTGTCATCAGTAAAGCCTAATCGGCACCTTTAGTCTTTGCATCACAAACCCGCCCGAGTTGTCGGCGTAAATGTGGTTAGTCTACTTGGTGTATCTAGTCTTTATTTCCACTTGCATGTCAGTCTTTCCCTGGCATTGTGGGTCTTTCGAGAACAAGAATACTCTTGTTTTTGTCATCAGTAAAGCCTAATCGGCACCTTTAGTCTTTGCATCACATATCCGCCCGAGTTGTCGGCGTAAATGTGGTTAGTCTACTTGGTGTATCTAGTCTTTATTTCCACTTGCATGTCAGTCTTTCCCTGGCATTGTGGGTCTTTTGAGAATAAGAATACTCTTGTTTTCTTTTCTTCACAGAGTCTAATCGGCGTTTTCAGGTCTTTGCATCACAAACCCGCCCGAGCTGTCGGCGTAAATGTGGTTAGTCTGGTTTGCGTATCTAGTCTTTGTTTCCGCATGTCGGTTCTCCCGATATTGCGGATTGAATTGGTAGAGGCCAATTCTTCTTAGGTCGTTAGCACTTGTACCTTCACGAGTTCGACATTTATTCTGCTTTCTTTGGTTGGCCCGTTAAGCTCGCGCAACATGCTCCTTTTCTCCAGTGAGGTTCCTTATAATTTTGGAATGTCCACACCTATCTCTTGATGAAGCTTTTGGGATTCAGAGTGTAAATTTCTGGGTCCGTTTTGGTATTCAATCACCTCATACCTTGTCGCTCGAAAGGCAGACGCCAATCTTGCTCCTAAGCTAGAGAATGATTGAATAGGGGCAGCTGTTGTACCCCAAAATTTACCCTCTTCATTTTTTTTATAAATAATTGGCTAACACTTAATTAATAGGTGCATCGCATACATATCATTCATGCATTGATCATGGGTTCGAGATTTTCCAATCGTATGAATCTGTACAATTCTGAAGAAGAGGTTTGTTTCTCACAAGTTGAATATTTGAGGTTACTCAATTCGGGCGTCATTTCAATAAGCAAGCGTGTCCGAAGCTTCGATTATTATCTCGCAAGTTTTGGTATTCGATCGCTCTATCGGTGGATCGATTACAATTTCAAGCTACAGATGTTGTGGTCGGATATTTGAACCGAACGATTCTATGGCCTTCGTGAGTTGTGAAGCATTGGTATTTGGCTTATCGATCTCGCGATTTATCGGAAAATCAAGAACGAGGATAAAATGATATTTGAGCGTGTATCGAAAGTCAACAAAATTAAAGTTTGACGAATTTCGGGTCAAAATTACGGTCAAAAGTCGACGTTCGAGAAAATGCGTCCTTGTTGAGAAAAATCGGAAGAATCGGGTGAGAATGAGGTTTCTTGCATCTTAAGTAATTTTAGACTTAGAAAAAAAAATCTAAGTTTAAAGTACTTTATGTTCATGGAGCCATGTTGTCGCATCCGTATCTCACCCGCCTGTGGTCAGAAATTTGTGAATTGATAGTCGTTGGAAAGAGCGCAGTTCGTACTCCGACTTTGTCACTGTGAAGATTTTTCCAAAAATGCCCAGATTTCGAGTTATACAGACCGAAATTTGAAGTTCATAACTTTTGAAGTTTTACACTTAGTAAATTTTGAGTGTTTTTAATGTGTTCAAGTACTCGATTTCGGAGGCAATTCCCACGTGTTTCGAGGCATCGATTCGAATTAAGTTCAACATCAAAGTTGTTCATTTAACGGCAATCTACAACTTTGCTGAAGAAATCGAGTCCATTCGGGAAACGGATAAAAAATTACAGAGCTCGGAAGTTACGATTTATCATTCCTCAAATTTCAACACTTAGAAAAAATTTGAAGTGTTTGTTTCTATGCTTTTGCTGACAGCTTCAGGGTCGATTATGTCATAGTTCGTGGCTCCGAATCGAAAAATGCTCAACTGAAAAATTGTTCATTTCACGGCAATCTGAAACTTTGCTGAAGAAGTCGAATTCATTCGGGACTCGAATCGGAAGTTATAAAGCTCGGAAAATAAGAACGCATTATGTTTGTTAAATTCGAGTATTTTTGTGCACATGTTCAGGGCTGTTTTCGTCAATGATTCGGTCGCCGCACGAAGAAATTCTGAACATGAAAGTTTGAGTTCGTAATTCCATCTACAAGTTCCGTTTAGAAACTTTTTCGTTTCGAACGACAGAGCTGGAAGAAACGGAGCGCCGCAGTTTGTAGCATGAAGTTGTTAAAATGCAAGACAGCATGCACATTTTTTGCCATGGTTGTGGACGCATTTCATCGAACAGTTGGTGTATGCATGTTCGGAGCTGTTTTCTCGTCGATCCGATCGCCGCACGGAAAAACTCTGAACACAAAAGATGAAGGTTGCCGTGTCCTCTACAAGTTCCGTTTAGAGACTTTTTCGTTTCGGACGTCGAAGCTGGGAGATACGAGTCGCCGTAAGTGAACGCGTGAAGTTGGAAATTGCCGCAAGATATGCACAAGACTTGCCCAGCCAGCCAAGCATTTCATCGAACACTCGCGGGACAAATTTCAAACACTTTTTATTTGGCGGTAAAGGCTCCGTTTGGATTTTTGTCGAACTACAATGTTGTTGTATTAAACGTACTCTTTCCGATGGCACCGAGTTTTCATTATTTGGTCGAGTATCGATAGAGTTACGGGGCTGCAAAGTGAGGTATAAGGATTGATGCATTAAACATGAAACTTAGAGAAAATCCTCAAACGCTCAAGTCAGTTTGTGTCGGTGTGACTTCGAAGCTAATTACGGCGAGCTTGTGATCATTCTTCATCGGGAAATCAACATCAATGTTGTTGTATCAAGTATGCTCTTCGAGTCGACGCTCTCATTGCATCGATCGGACTACTACACATCAAGATGGAAGCATCTAAAGTAGCTAGCATGTGTTGATTTTCTTGAGTAAATCAATGGTTTATGATATGACAGCATGAGTTTTTTCATAACTAGACATACAGTAACATTTTCCATTTTTTTCTTACTGATACAATGCTCATCATTTTTTACACCATCTCATAAAAGCTTTCTTTTCATTTTTTCTTTCACAATAGCAACACCACTTTATTCTTTTTTTCTTTTCCTCCAGAACCCATTCTCCACGGTAATTAAAAAAAACTCTCACTATCTTCTTTCTCTAACAGGCTGTAACAACTACACCACTATCCTCCACCATTCTTTCCTTTATTACAACATAACACCACACAATCATTTTCTTTTTTTTTCTCTCTTCACCATAACCAAAAATTCTGTTATAATAACAACACAGAAACCACCCTCTATCCATCGTAATTATGTCGTAACAGAAAATCATCCATCACCATGTCGCCGTAACAACTTTTTCTCCACCACCATTTTCCTTTCTTCTTCACACTTTCATCACCTCCATTTCATCACCCTTTTCTTTTGTTTTCTAACAAAACTTCACCGCCATAACCGTTATTCATGCTGCTCTCTTCTTAAAACACAACCTCTCACCATTAACAAGATCCAACAATCTCTCTCACTTCTGGCTTTTCCATCCATAACCACCACACGGATACACTCATCTTCACTGTTCCTTTTTGCAACCACCTTCACTGTAACTTCCATTCTTGACTCCCTTTCACGCCATTTTCTTCTTAACACAGAACCTCCATAACGACACTCCCTTTCACTCACTCTCATTTCTGTTGAATGATAAAAACTCCATAAGCGTCGCTAACAGAATGCGGTTTTTCTAACAACACCTCATCATCATCACCTTCACCATTCTTTTTCTTGAATTCATTTTCCACTCTCGCCATTTTTCTTTCTCTCACTGTAACAAACCATCATCACAGCAACACTCATTTTCTCTCTCGCCTCTTCTCCTCTCACTGCTAACAGCCATCACAAAACAGCAGTAAAACCACCTTCTTCTTCTCCTCGCAACGACCAGATTCCATCTCTCTTCTCCCTCTCACCTCTGCTCTCATCGCCGTAACGACCTTAACCGATTCATTCTTCCCTCTCCATAACCATCGCTACCTTCCATTCAGCAAGAGAGAGAAACTGAAGCCGTTTTCGTCTGCATTTATTTTGCATGAAAACATAGCAACATCGTCGTCGTTATCGGGATTATGGCGAGATTCACGTTAAAGCTTCATTCATAATCACGTTCTACGGGATTTCTGAGCGAGTATCTTTACACGATCTTCTAATCGGAATTCTGGATAGGATTGAAGACTTGCCGTCACGTTCATCATCTGGAATCGAAGCTTGGAGCAGTGAAGTATTCGAAGATCTTCTCCGTTTGTAACTTCTTGCAAGTAAGTATATCGAAACTCTCGCATTAGTTAAAGAATTTCTTGCTGAGAATCACATGTTTTACTCCTGGATAGATGCGTTATTAAACACGGTGCAAACAATTTCCAGATCTAGAATTCGTGGTCGATTTTCATAGCTGTGTCGTTTGGATAATCGATTTTAGAGGCCGTATCCGTAATCAGTATTAGAAACCGAGCAGAAAGATGTGAATTTCACGTGATTCCGTTACGATTTCAGAAACTCCGGCAATGAGGTGGTCGGAGAAGGTGGTTGATTCCGGCGAGCCTCCTCGTGCCCTAAGCGTGGCCGGTTCCTTTGGATTCATGTGTTTCCCCAACAGCCAATCCAATCCTGCCATGTGTCATTTCTTTTTGTTATTAAAAAATAATAAAATCTGATCACTTAATTGACCTTGACCAATTGATATATGTATGACATACATAGAAAATAATAAAACGTGACATTCACAAAACCATAATAATAAGATTATTATTTTTGATAGATAAATAGACTTAAACAAAAACTGAACAGGCTTAGTGTAATTTCGGAATGGGCCCAGAATAATTGCTGAAACACCTCCTGCTTAAGCCCAATTCTGCATTAACAACACAGATTAGTTCATTTAGGAATTCTGCTTTGCACCCCCCTGTTTCATGTACCATAATTTTGACATTTAGTTCAATTTAGCACCCGATTTCGATTATTTCGACACATAAAAAATACATAGAAAACATATGCTGACATTTTAGGATATTAGAATATTATTGACTTTTTTTAATATTTTATTAATATCTTTTATTAATTCTAATTCATTTCTAAATAATACATTTACATGAATGTTGGAATTATCATTTCGATTTGCATTCCTCACATATTCATGCATTTTCACATGTATTTGAACATTGGTTTTATCGTTTTCGATTTGCATTCCTCACATGTTCATGCATTTTCACATGTACTTGAATATTGGAATTATCGATCCGATTTGCATTCCTCACATGTTCATGCATTTTCACATGTATTTGAATATTGGTTTTATCGATCCGATTTGCATTCCTCACATGTTCATGCATTTTCACATGTATTTGAATATTGGAATTATCATTTCGATTTGCATTCCTCACATGTTCATGCATTTTCATGTATTTGAATGTTGGAATTATCGATCCGATTTGCATTCCTCACATGTTCATGCATTTTCACATGTATTTGAATATTGGAATTATCATTTCGATTTGCATTCCTCACATGTTCATGCATTTTCACATGTATTTGAATATTGGAATTATCGATCCGATTTGCATTCCTCACATGTTCATGCATTTTTACATGTAGTTGAACATTGGTTTTATCGATTTCGATTTGCATTCCTCACATGTTCACGCATTTTCACATGTATTTGAATATTGGAATTATCATTTCGATTTGCATTCCTCACATGTTCATGCATTTTCACATGTATTTGAACATTGGTTTTATCGATCCGATTTGCATTCCTTGCATGTTCATGCATCACTTTGATATGAGCATTGGTTTTATCGATCCGATTTGCATTCCTCGCATGTTCATCCATTACTTTGATATGAGCATTGGTTTTATCGATTCGATTTGCATTCCTTGCATGTTCATTCATTACCTTGATATGAGTATTGGTTTTATCGATTCGATTTGCATTCCTCGCATGTTCATTCATCGCTTTGCTATGGACATTGGTTTTATCGCTCGATTTGCATTCCATGCATATCCATCTGATTTTTCTTGCAGGTTTTGGTTGAGTTTGTACACCCACGTGTGCACTATTCCTATCTTGTTTTGCTTGTATTATCCCGTTCTTGCAGGCATTGTCGCCGCGTGTCGACACGTATTCCGCTTGTATTGATGCTTTGAGCAATTCTCACCGCTTACTTTTGTTGCATGATGCAGATTTGAAGTATTCGGATTATTTAGCTAGCTTGCTTCTCGGATACTATATCCGTTCGGTACTTGCTAGTTTATTGCATTCTCTTACGACTTTCCTAGATATCATGAGAAGTAGGGCTTCTGACTTTCTTTTGCCATGAGAAGTAGGAATAGAGATGCATGAAGGGGCTTCCGTAGTTGGAGCATGTTCAGAACCCTCTGGTTTATTTAAAGACCCGTTTAGGGCAATTTTGCTAATTGTGTTTGGTTTGTTTTAAATCCTCCATCCGATAGGAGCTTTCGATAAGTGTTTACATTTGTGCTTGCATAGGTCAGAGTGGTTAGGACGCCCGACGTGGTACCACTAAGCAAAGTCCCGCTTTTATATTTCATGTCATCGAGTCATTGATATATGGGCAAGCGGAAGGGTCGAGAACGAACCCCGCAGTTCTAGTCCGTGTCAGCTCAGCACACGCGAATCGTGTTGCTTCCTTTATCGAGTCAATAATAAAAGTGGCAAGAGTTCCCTATTCTGACTCTCCACGCTTTCCTGGGGTTCGCATTTACTGCTGAACTCGCATCATTTGCTCTTCAAACAGGAATTGGATGTGTCGGCTCCTGGTTGACTCACGGTATGCTCGTTACTGTCGAGGCTATGGGACTTCCTCCTTTTCCTGCGCTTGTGTGTCATTTGTTTGTTTGCATTGCATTGTTTGCGTGCTTTTGCCAAAGCATTTGCTTGCTTCATCCCCTTGCATCCCTTGGTTCCACAACCAAGACGGATATAGGATAGCTTTCCCGTAGGGCTGCTCGGTTAGGATAGATTCTCGAGCCTAGACATTAGGATTTACATCCTTTGCATGTTGACATAGGTAGAGATTCCCTTACATCCTCAACCATAAGTCCAATCTTTGCATGACAATATTAGGGCTAGTGCTAGTTAGTTTCCTTTTGTTTTGCTAGTTCTTTTTTGCATCTTTGTATGTAATTAAAACTAAAACTTCTTTTTCTCTTGAAAACAAAACACTTAATAATGGTTTAAACTCCTTTCTCAAGGTAAAAAAAACCAACCAACACCAACTCTTTTTCGCCTTTGCGCGCTCTCTTTCTTTTTGTGTTTAAAACCTTTTCACAAGTAAAAAACACAAAACACACCAAAACAAGTGAGCCGAACTACGGCGCTCTGACTTTCCCATTGCACGCGGGAATACGTAGGCATCTTGTCACGGGGCTCGACCGAGCAAACTTTGTAAATACTTCCTTCTTTTCCCCGTGGTTTCTTATTTTCTCTTTTCTTTTGCATGCATGATTAGCGATTAAGCATAGATATAACACACCCATTAGACAAAAAGTAGAAGTGGATACCGTAGAGTACTACGGGCGCGTGGGGTGCTAATACCTTCCCTTCGCGCGTAATAGATTCCCTTACCCTACCCTATCTCTCGGTCGCAAGACCGTGCCTTATCCCTTTTAGGTTTTCGCGATGCGTTTGCCTTTCTCCTTTTGTGAGATAAAAAACGTTCGATGGCGACTTCATTGATACAGTTATCGGATGATGTTCAGCCGGTTGTTTCAAATAGCAACACAACTATAACCAATCCTGATTTCTTCTTTTTCTTCTTCTTCTTCTCTCTCTCTCTTCTCATAATTTTAGTTTGTTCTTGACGACGCTCGTTACAACAAATTGGTGTGAGGGTGGAGAAGAATATTTTGTCAACAAAGTATGAGATTGAAAAATTCAACAGAGTGGATGATTTTTGTCTATGGTGCTTGAAGATGCAAGCCCTTCTTGTTCAATAGGGTTTGTTAGAAACGTTGAAAGGATCAGAGAAGATAGATGTTGCCCTAACGGCGAAGCAGAAGACGACGATGATAGAGAAAACTAACATCGCCATCATATTGAGCCTTAGTGATATGGTTCTTCGACAGGTTTTAAAAGAGAAAACTACAGCTGGTGTATAGAAGAAACTCAAATATTTGTACATGACCTTGTGTTTACAATGATTTCTAGTAAACAACCGCTAGTCTTCCAAATTAACAATATCTTTGGTGACTTACAGGATCGACTAGATTGATCTTAGGACATGTGTCTAAGTTTTGGTGTTTGAATTTGTATTGGAACTTATGTTTAACATATTTTGTCTAGAATACTAAGAATCTTTAAGAATATAAATAGAAGTAAACTCGATTGAGGAAATAAAGACTTCAATTAAAAGGTGATAAAGAAACTTGATCGAAACGTAAAGAACTTTTAAAGCAATGTAAATGGTTTGTAAACGAAATATAAAATACTTGGAAAAAGAAATGTAAATGACTTCAAAAAATATAAACTTCGACTGGAAAGATAAAAGAATAACTGGAATTTAAATGATTTTAAAGGTAAATAAATTTGATTAAATCGAAAGTAAAAAATGGTGTTTCTATACGTACATTGCTCTGCAAACTCGTTTCCATAACACTTGGTATTTTAAGTATATGTGAGTTTCTGTACAAAATGAACACACGAAATCCTAATGCTAAGTGTAACACGGTGGGAGAACTAACTTGTTTTGTTTTGCGTTTGATCGCAAATGTTGCGGATAGCAAGAGTCGCCACCGACTTTTCTTTTATCCAATTAAGAGAAGGTGAAAAGAACAGGGAAATACCTTCATTTAGATTCTGAGTAAGGGAGTTGGTTATGAAAAGGGAAGGTATTAGCACCCCTTTCCATCCGTAGTTATCTACGGGCTCTTAATTGCTTTAGCTCACTTTATGACTTGCTTTTTTGTGTGTGTTTGAAAATGTTTTGAAAAAAAGTCATTTCGCTATGACTTCGTAATGATTCACGCTGGAATGTATACGAAGTGTTTGGAAATGTTTTGTTTTGGAAAAGGAACTTTGTAACGATTCACGCTGGAATGTATACAAAGTGTTTTTTGAAAATGTTTGAAAAAAGTGTGAGGTGTGAAAAGTATTTTGATAGAGCAAGCAATTAAGAGTCTATTACCTACTCAGAACGGTCGTTTCCGTGTTATTTTACTTTTCTTTAGAAAAACGCTATCCATACCATTAGTTGGTAGGTAACCCTATTCGTTAGATGTAATGGGACATCCAAAGGGACATCAGATGGTCATAGAAGGCAACTTATAGGAGTATCCTAGCACATTCGTAAGGACGATCATCACTTTTCGTAGGCAACAATCGAGGGACTAGATCATATATTCGTAGGCAACATCGAGGGTCATCGAGGGACTATGATCTTTGATTTGAAGAGACTATGATGATATGTTTGTAGGCAACCACGCTAAGATACCCCTACGTTCGAGGGACTTGACCATTTATTGGAAAGGCAACGAGAGAGAATACCCTAGGGGTGCATGTGTGAAGAGAGTGTGTTGAATTCAGATAATTTATCTTGTGATTAGAGTTAGATATGTTGATTTTATCTTGCCATACACACCTAGTTACTAGCAGTTTATAAGTGCGGAAAGTAAATTGCGGAAAGTAAATCCTACGCTATTACATGGCTTTGGGGAAGATACATAATATAGGAGTACGGAAATTAAACCTAATTAAACTATTACATCCCATGAGCAGTTACATAATATTGGAAAAGAAAATGCGAGAAAATAATCCTAACTATTACAACCTGAAAGCAGTTACAATAATCAGAAAAAGAATCGAATTGCAAATAAGAGAAAATAATGTTAGTGAAAAAAAGATTTTTGAGTTTAGGAAAAAGTTTTAGGGTTAGCAAACCTAACTAGATGAGAAAATATTTTTTTGGGAATTTTCCGGATTAATTTTAGTATAGAAAAACAATTAAAGGTTAATTTTTGATTAATTAACAATTAATTAAAATATGAATGCAAAATATTATTTTTTTATGTTAAAAATTAAATAAGCATTTTTCTAACCTAAATGTAAAAAGAAAATATTTTTTGTGATTTTTTAATGTGTTAGAAAAATATTTGAAAAGAAATTAAATTGAAAAAAGAAAATATGAAGAAAATAAGGAAAAAGGTTAGTTTGGAAAAAGAGATAAAAATATATGCAGGAGCCAGGGATCGAACCCTGATCCTCTCCTTCACACGCGCGCTGCCTTGCCAACTGAGCCAACCTGCTTTGGTGTTAATAGCATGAAACTGAATGAATATGAGGGAAACAATTTTCTGAAAATTAATTCAAAATAGAAAATGCGCGCAACCTTCATCTTCTCCGTTTTTGAACCAGGCTTTTACCTACGGATTTCGTTCGTAGCTAAAACCTATAGTGACGGCTTCGTTCGTCACTATAACACCTGCAATTTCAAAAAATCCAGAAAATGCAATATAAATTAGAGGTAAAGCCATGGTTCGATTGAAAATTCGCTTCTGAGTTCAATGGTACCACTCGTTTGGTCCAATTTTTCCTCTTATGGAAAACCCCAATTCAAGGTTTTAAACCCTAGCCATGGCAAACCTTTCGTTTTGCACCGAAGCTTCAATTAAACTATCCAGACATCATCGAAACTTTATCACAAACACAAATATATGGTTAAATTCAATTGATTATGCATGAAAATAAGAAATCGATTTTGAGTTAGAGTTGTGCAAACCGTGACTCAAATTGAGTGATTCTGGAGGTATTGTTGGCGTGTGAGTATCTGGAACGATTCAGAGGAACTCCAGGAATCAATTGCAAGGCTTGGAATTGCTTGAATCGAAGCAAAAAGAGGTCTGCCCTTTGCTTGGAATGCACAGATTTTTTGTACTTGGTTTAGGGTTCTTGAGGCATCAAAATCGTTCTTGTGGCATTTGGAATCAGTGTGTATATATACTAGAGTGAATTAGGTCAAGAATTATGAAGAAATCACATGCCAATCAATGAAAAAATATTTGATTTGGAATAAAACCAAATATTGCCTTTTTGAGCCAATTTCAATCAAATCACTTGCAAATCTTCATTATTTCGAAATAATCAGATTAATTGGCTTGCTTGGACCTCAAGGATGAGAGAAAATCAATCTTGCACTTAATTTTTGATTTTATATCTTTTATTTTAATTAAATTGGTTTTAAATGAATAAAAATCCAAAATAAATAAAAATAAAAGATAAAAAACATGGCCTTGGACTTGGAGGTTCTAATTCAGATAAGAAACAAGTTTGAATCAAGAAAAGTTAGGCCCATTTGGAAAAATTTTTATTTTCTCAAGTATTTCTCTTTGTGCACCTCCTCAAAAATGCTCAACTTGCACAATGTGTATCTTGCTCAATTTTTAACATTTTTGGGTTTTCTTGGACTTTTTAGAAAGCTCAAGTTGTCTTCTAAACATCCCTTTTGGTTTCATCTTCATTTAAGTTTTCATGCTCATGAACACTTCTTTGCAAAAAGATGACTTTTTATTGACTTTTAAAAAGACCTGTAATGTTTTGATCCATAACTTCCAAATGAAGCATTTCTAGCCCAATCTTGTGAGACATGAAGTTGTAGAGAATTGAATTCTCTTCAAAATGAGCTTTAGTGGAAAAATTTCTGATAAAGTATGTGAAAGTTATGCTTGGTCAAAGTTCTATTGACTTTTGTCTAAAAAACCCTAATTTAGAAACTTTGACTTTTGATCAAATCTTGACTTTTCTTGAGGAATCATGATCAACCCTTGATCAAATGATGAATATTACTTCAAAATGTTGGTGTTGACCAAAAATTATGAAGTTTGACTGTATGTTGACCACAGTTGACTTTTTGTCCAATACAGTTGATTTTCAACTATTTGAGCAATTGGATGAGCAATTTTGACTTGTAAGGCTTGAAACTTGATATGGTGATTCCTTGGAGCATATGATGAGGTATGATGATCACTTGGAGCATTGGAAGTCCTTCTTGACTTGAGAGGAGCAAAACCCTAGTTTGGGTTGATTGCTTAGGAGAGAGTTTGTTTGGTAAACCCTTGTGAAATCCTTGAGTATGGGTATGTGAATTGTCTTGAGAAGTGGGAGGGCAAATTTTTGGGTTATAACACTAAGAATTCTATTTATACGAATTCGACCCTAACGGTCTTATTCTAAAATGATGCCACGTTTGAAGATTGCATGTCTTCTAAATTCTCTGGCTTCTACGCGTCCTCCAACGAAATAACGCCTCACATTTGAATTCGAACTCTCACTTGCTATAGATGTTAAGCTTTCATTTCGAATTCGAATAGACAATTCAAATCTTCTTTCTTTTCAAACGAAAACATAGCATTTGGACTTTATTTCTCTTCACTCGAACAAAAGCCCAAACAGAGTAAAGCCCATCATTTCGAACCATCTTGTCCATCGAAATCACCGGCTAACAAATTACCCCTCAAAAATGTGTATTTCAATGCATAGGGAAATACTCATTTTTGAATCATATGTGTGATTTTGATAAACTTAATATTCATGATGACTTTATTGTATATGACATCATAGTTATCAACCACTTTCTTCAAACGTCTTTTCACGACGTCTCCTCAAACGTGCAAGTAGCAGTTATTATCAATCATTATCATTCAAAAGATATTAGTTTCCAAGATTTGAAAAAGACACCTCTTCTTTCGTTCAATAGTACAACTACATGTGTCCTATTATTTCTCAAAGGTCAAAACTTTTCAAAACTGCCAACACTTTATAAATATTTTAACCTTCACTTTAAACATTTTACCTTCTTCAACCTTTCAACCTTCAAACAAATTCCGAAAACTCATTTTTCCGTCTTCAAAGAAAACTCATAAGAAAAAAATCTTTTTCAACAATGTCATTCACTCAACCACGATCATCATCCAAGAACAAGAAATCTGGGAAATCTAAGACTTCTTCTTCAAAAACAGAGCTCGTGAGTCAGGTTGTAACTTCTAGGAATCAAGAGTTTATCACAACTCCCAAGTTTATTCAAGAACAAAAAGCCTTTTACGCCTCTCAGGTACTCATTCCTATTTCTTTATTTGGAAAAACCCTAAGATTTATGGGACCTTTGATTTCCATAGAACGGGTAGAGAAATCAATAGAATGTTTTCCTATCTATCATGAAACAAAACCCATAGCTAACAAAATGAACCCAATAAAAAAGAAGGATAATGATTCCGCAGTGAAAGTTACTCAAACCTCTAAGAGTAAAACGTTTGAAGAAGGTACTTTTGTACTTTCTGAAGTTAAGAGAAAAGCGTTCCAGCTTGATTATATCACTGATAACTTTAAACCATTTCGATCGTGCCCTTCTTTGGACATATCATACCTAAATTGGCTTTGAAAAATCGAAAAGAAAAAATCTCAAGATTAGGAAGCGTTGGGTATTCTCGATCTGATCCAAATGTAAATACTAGGTTTTGGCTATAATCATCCTTTATTACTAGCATCTTTGTACTTCTAGGACAGTACGTATAACACATTCCATCTTCCTTTTGGAATGATAACTCCCATATTTTATGATATTGCTGCAATCATTGGTCTTTCTCCCATTGGAGAAACTTTTGATCCTAAGGAAGATGCAGAAAACATTATTGACTTCGATGTTAAGAATGCTAACTTCTCCACTTACATAAACCTTTATCACACTAAAGGAGAAGAAGTATATGACGTAGAACATATAGCCTTTTTAGCATTATGGCTATCAAAATATTTTTTTTGCTATAAATCCTTACAAGTAGCTAATAGGTTTTTAACTCTAGCTAATCAAATTCATCATGGTCGAAAGATATGCTGAAGTGAGTTGTTATTAGTTGGGTTATATGAGAGTTTAGGGTCTATTGTGTCTAAATTGAAACACTACAAAGCTTGCACGAATTTGCTTCTTGCTAGCCCTTTTTGGCTTCTCCGTCTATGGTTAAATGCCACCATTGAGTCATCGCTTAGAACCTCTGGCATGGTTGATGAAAAAGACCCTAACATCCTCAATCGAACCATTGAAGGCATCAGACTGTTACAACTGACTCCGTATGATGATAGAGAAATTTTCAGCACATGTTTCACCAACTATATGATGATGTTCTCGAAAAGGCACAAATTTCTTCCTTTGATGTCCACATTTGCAAATCAAACTCATGGTCCGCATTGGTTTACCTTGCCTATTGAAGAAGCTCTCGAGGAGGAAGAAGTCCATAACATATGGCATGCATTCTTGTATCCTCGACTTATAATTTCTAGGATTATTCCAGTTAAGAGCCATGTCTATATATTGGCCTATCAACCCAACTTTGTATCACGCCAATTTGGGTTATGTCAGCTTCTTCCTAAGCCTCTCTTCAATCGAAAGTGAGAAGTCTGTGTGGCATGAGTGAATTATTTTGTCAAAGATATTACAATACACTACGGTCTCTATGCCAACTTTGCTGACTTTACCCTTACTCCATTCCAACCTGTCTTCTACTTAACAAAAGACTTCCATGTTTGATGGGATGAATATTATTTGAACAACATGTTCGACACTGTTCAAATCAACAAACACCTAACATAAGCATTTTTTTCATACACCAAAATTTGCCCTCCTATTCCTCAAGACATTTCACATATCCATACTCAAGGATTCCTCAAGGGTTGATCAGACAAACCCTCTCCTAGACAATCAACCCAAACTAGGGTTTGGCTATCCTCAGATCAAGATGGACTTCCAACATCTTCAGTGGTCATCATGCCTCCTCATATGCTTCAAAGAATCTCCATGACAAGTTTCAAGCCTTACAAGTCAAGTTTCCTGAGACAATTGCTCAGATGGTTGAAAATCAGTTGTATTGGACAAAAAGTCAACTATGGTCAACATACAGTCAAACTTCATGATTTTTGGTCAACATCATCAATTTGAAGTAACATTCATCATTTGATCAAGGGTTGATCATGATTCATCAAGAAAACTCAAGATTTTCTCAAAAGTCAAACTTTCCAAATTAGGGTTTTCAAGAGAAAAGTCAACTAAACTTTGACTGATCATAACTTTCTCATACTTTGTCAGAAATTTTTCCACCACCTATCATTTTGAAGTAAATTTAATTCTCTATAACTTCATGTCTCACAAGCATGTTCAAAAAATGCTTCATTTGGAAGATATGGATCAAATATTACAGGTCCTTTTCAAAGTCAACAAAAAGTCAACTTTTTGTAATGAAGTGATATTGAGCATGGAAACTCCAATTGAGATGAAACCAAAGAGGTTGTTTATAGGACATCTAGAGATTTCTAAAAATTCCAAGAACACTCAAAAATGTTGAAAATTGAGTAAGATACACCTTGCACAAGTTGGGCATTTTTGAAGAGGTGCACAAAGAGGAATACTTGTCAAAACCCAGAATTTTGCAAATGGGCCCAACTTTTCTTGGTTCAAACTTGTTCCTCAGCTTATTTGGAACCTCCAAGCCCAATGCCACGAATTTTATCTTTATTTTTCTATTTAATTTGGATTTATTCATTTAAAAACAAATTAAATTAAAAATAAAGGTAGAAAATCAAAATTAAATGTAAAATTGATTTTTCTCTCATTCTTGAGGCCCAAGCAACTCATAAAGGCTGGCAAATTTCGAAATTGACTTTGATTTGTCAAGAAATTGATGAAAATTGGATCAAAAAGGAAAGATTTGGTATCACACAAAATCAAATATTTTTTACATTGATTGATCAGTATTTGCTCTTGAATTCAGACCTAAATCCATCCATTATAAATATACAATGCATACAACATGAGAAAGAACAGAAAAATTGCTTGAAAGAACCCTAACCTAAGTCAAAAAAACCGTGTTCTTGAAGCAACTTGCAGCCTTGGTTCTAGCTTGTTTCAGTCGATTTTGAGCATTCCATCACATTTCTTGGAGTCTTTAGAATCGATCCAGACCTTTACAAGTTGCAAAACCATTCAGAATCGAGCAATCCCGATTTCGGTTTGTTCTTCTTTTTCCAAATTCGATTTTTAATTCTCATGCATTTTTAACGTGTTTTGATGTTTGTTTTGTGTTTAGAATGAAGTTTGGAAACTTTCTGCATAGCTTGATTGTGTTTTCGTGGCCTGAATCGAAATCCACCATGGCTAGGGTTTTCTTGCTCGAATTGGGGTTTCTCTATATCCGTTAAATTGGACAAAACCAGTACCACTATTGTGTTTAGAATGTTGTTTGCAATCGATTCATGTATTCATAACTCATTTATATTGCTTGTATGAAGTTTTGGAAAATTGCAGGGGCTATAGCGTCGAACGAACGAAGCCGACGCTAAGTGTTTGAAATTTCAAACGAAGAAGATGAAGATCTTCCCGCGTAATCTGGGCAATCAGGAAGCGAGTTTGTTTAAAAACGTGTTGTTTCATTATCCTAACACCAAAAGCAGTTTGGTCCAATGGTGAAGGAGGCGCGTGTTTTCCTTAGGGACCTGAGTTCGAACCTGGGCAGGACCACTTCTTTTTATCACTTTACAAACTAACTTGTTTTTTTCTATTTTCTTATTTTCTTTAATATTTTTCATGCAATTTAATTAATCTTCAAATATTTTTATCATGCATTTAAAAAACACCAAAAATATTTTCTTTTTTGCATTATTATCAGAAAAATGTTTATTTAATTTTTAATATTAAAATTAATATTTTTGCATGCATATTTTATTTAATTACTAATTAATCATTAATTTGACTTTTAATTGCTTTTAAATATCGAAAACGATCCAGAAAATTGCCAAAAAATTATCTTATCATCTTATTTTCATTACTAATCAAAAATCTTTTTCCTCATTCAAAAATATTTATTTTGGTAACATTTTCCTCATATGCAATTTCTCTTGTTTTCCGATTATGTATCTGTTTACAGGTTGTAACATTTCGGACAATTTTCTTTCGTTTTCTTTTCAATTATGTAACTGTCTATGGGATGTAATAGTTTAATTAGGACTTTTACTTTCCGCACTCCTATTATGTAACTGCCCCAAAGCCATGTAATAGCGTAGGACTTTATCTTTCCACACTTTACATTTCCGCAATTTACTTTCTGCACCCTATAAATTGCTAGTAATTAGGCGTGTATGGAAAGATAAAATTGGACATATATCACTCATAATGCCAAGATAAAATATATCTGAATTTGACACACTCTTTTCACACATGCACCCCTTAAGGTAATTCTCTCTCGTTGCCTTACGAATACAAATGGTCAAGTCCCTCGAACGTAGAGGTATTCTAGCACTGTTGCCTTCAAAACAAATCATCATAGTCCCTTCGATACAAAGATCATAGACCCACGATGTCACCTACGAATACATGATCTTGACCCTCGATTGTCGCCTACGAAAAATGATGATAGTCCCTTCAAATGTGCTAGGATACTTCCTACAAGTTGCCTTCTATGACCATCTGATGTCCCTTCGAATGTCCCTTCTTACATCCAACGAATAGGGTTACCTACCAACTAATGGTATGGATAGTGCTATTCTAAAGGAAAGTAAAATAATACGAAAACGACCATTCTGAGTAGCTAATAAGACTTTTAGTTGCTTGCTCTATCAAATACTTTTCACACCACACACTTTTTTTCAAAGTTCAAATTCTTTTCAAAAACAAAACATTTCCGAACACTTTGTATACATTCCTACATGAATCATTACAAAGTCAAAGTGAAATGCCTTTTCAAAACATTTTTGTCAAACACACAGAAAGCACCTTTTTGAAAATGATCTAAGAGCAACTAAGAGCCCGTAGATAACTACGGATGAAAAGGGGTGCTAATACCTTCCCTTTTCATAACCTTCTCCCTTACTCAGAATCTAACGAAGGTCTTTTCCTGTTCTTTTCACCTTCCCTTAATTGGATAAAAGAAAAGTCGGTGGTGACTCTTGCTATCCGCACATTTGCGATACAAAAATCTCAATGTCAGTTCACCGTATTACAATTTTCCCTTGTGCAGGAACCCATCAAGAAAGGTTGGTTCACACACATCAACGAAATCCGGGCGTTCCAGAAATACTTTGAAACTGTTTATAATCCCATGAATCTCCATCGAACCGTTTTTGAAGTAGCACAAACTTTGGAGGAAAAATTTAAAAAACAACTTTCAAAAATCAATTTTCCTCCTACTGTAAAACCTGAAGATAGGTATGTCTCGACATCTCATATGACATGTTGTTCCATATGTTGAAATACTTTAACACAACATGTTAAGGCATTCTAGATAGGATTATAAGATGAGAATCCTACTGTAAAAAATATTGTTGCTGCTATTTATTTGTTTTATTAAAATTAAGCCAATCATATAGATCAGGAACTTACAATCTCCCCCTTTAGAAAATTTTAGCTAAAACAAATAAATACAATCACAAGTAGTTTAAAGTAACAGCAACAATTTACAATTGGAAATTAACAATTAAAATTAAGAGCAGAGTCTTCATGTCTTGAGAGCAGGGGAGTAAACATTGTTGGTCTTTCAGTTGGAGACAATGTCTCAACTTCCAGTTCGACATCTTCTCGTGTTTTTTATCTTCTCCATATAACCAACAGGTTAAAGGGAAGGAAGGTCTAGTTTGTACACGAGGAAGAATATATCTCTCATTCCCCCTTAGGGCAAGTGACAAATCTTGTCACAAAATGTGGAAAAAGAGGACTATGAGAAATAAACTATATCTTGAGTGATATCGTATTATTTTCCCAGGTAACTCAGAGCACAAGTCACAATTGTGTTCAAAACTCAGATCACAAGTCACAACAAATTTGTTGTTCATATTTGTGTGACCTAGCTTGTGACTTAACATTGATTGTTTTGCACTATCGTATTCTTATGTTGTTCTTTCTGTGAGATATGATTTCTCTCCCCCTTTTTAGATAAAATTTGACAATTTGACTTCTCACTAAACTAGATCCAGGCACAGTTTTCCCAAGCTTTGATAAAATGCATGGTTAATATGAGATGGAACCTCACTTGTTGTTTGAGGATGGCTGAGAAATCCTTTAAATAGGCCAGTAGTTCCTTAGGAATTAATTTTATGTGACACAATTAAGCCAGACAACCTATTGTTCATGATTTGTTTAAGAACATATTCAAGTAGATATTACCTAGGACTAGGGATATCCTTTGATTATTTGAATAACGGGAAGAAAAATTATAGTCAATGGTGCGTTTATTTGGGCCTAAAAACTGTTACATGACTAGCTGACCACCATCCAGGCTATCTTTGAATGCCTTTAATAGCCCTTGACTGTTTCTATTGGGATAAACACAGTTCCAATGCATGCATAATTCACATTATTTACTTTGTACATGCAAAAATATATTCTGAATAATGTCCTAACGTTCAGTCAGACATTGTCCACTTACTTCACTTTTTTAGAAAAATAGGTTCTTTACTGTGGGACACTCTTCACTTTTGATCATATAGTGCCATAACTTCTTTCTGGGTGTCTACGAAAAAGAATCTAATTTCATTCCACATTCACATAGAGTTCATCTATCTTGGCTCTGAGATTATAATAATACCGTTTCTTCAAGATTTTAAACACATAACAACATAACCTTCTCTTTTCATCAGCTAATGAATAATCTCCCCCTTGACATTAGCTGGTCATCAACATATATAACAGATGTGCCTTTATACAATAGCACCAGACAGGGCAGCTTTCACAATTGACAATTAACACAATAGACAGTTGCTCTTCAATTTTCCAATTCCTCTTCATTTGGACAGTTGCTTCTTAGAATAGACAATTGTTTCCCTTTTAGATAGTTGCTCCCCTTGAATATTAGACTTCTCCCTTTTAGCTTCCAAGATGGATCTAATCATGATTTTGTTATGCTTACTCCCCATGAGTTATACAAATTAAGGACAATTTTTGAATTTGGTCCTTATATTTCTTGAATCATTCTTTATTTGGAGTTGCCACAGTTTCCAAATTAGGAATCCTTAGTTTGCTTGCTATACACGTTTCAGATTTCCACACTCTATAACTTGTAGTAGAAGTAACTTTATAGTTAATCACGTATAACTAATTATATTTCTTTAAAAGATAAGTTTGAATCTCATCATCTTTCTTCAATCTCTGGTGTTTTCAACAGTTGTGATGTTACATCTTCATGTAGAATATTCTCTTTTATACATCACATACTTCTTCTTTCTTGATTCAGATTAACATACAGTTATCGTAAATATTCAGCTCCCATCAAGATATTTGACAGCATCTGTATGTATCTCCTTAGTTGAATCAACTCTTGAAATAATCACCAGCAAACATTGCCACATATTCAAAAAGATAACAATGATCTTTAATATTGATATTCAGTTCATAGAACACAGTGAATCTATCAGACAAATACTCAGCTCTCGACAGAGTATAAGTGGTTTGGCATTCAGGTTACATACTAATAAGTACTGAGTCTCCTGTCAAAGTACCTACCGGTTTAGTCAGTTAGAATTAACTACTCACACTAGATCATTCGAACTGATTACATCTTCACACACACTTCTACTTCCAAGCAATAACATATATATATATATATATATATATATATATATATATATATATATATATATATATATATATATATATATATATATATATATATATATATATATATATATATATATTCAAAATTGAAGACTTCTAAGATTATTTTTTGACATCAGATACAACATCATCCATTATGGTTCTGGGGTTAACATCCATAATTCATTATTCATAACATTTGGGGGAACACAAAAAGCACAACAACTATGAATTTTGCATCCAAACATTTTACATATCAAGGAATAACATGATCCATATCTCAATAGGATTTTCTTCAGACTTTCACTTCTGAGTTTGAGATGATGGATGCCATAGTCTGTACCTATAGAGGAGATTCCCTCAACTAGGTTTCTAGAACAGAATTGATGTGGCATGACAGAGAAATATTCAGATTCGTCACTACAATCTGACTTCCTTGATTCTTATTTGACAATACCCTTCCAGGACAATATTTAGGGCAGTCAACATCCAAGATCATATTTCATTGTGGTTGAGACACAATATTAAGCCCCAAAAATCTATTCTATGGTCATGAATAACACTCCACATATCTGGTTCCTTTAATCAGAAGGATGTTCCAGATATGAGCTCATCTTGATATCTCATAAAGGAATTAAGGGGTATACCTTTGTGAGTCTCATATTTGCACTGAGCTTTACTTCTATACTCTCATAAGCTTAGGTCAGAAATAAACTGACATTTGGAGTATAAGAGATTGTTGATCGTGTCATGATCAACTAATAAGCAGATGTATCCTCTTCCAGATCAGGAGCAGGTCCCAAACATATGCACTCACACTACATTTGTTTAGCACCCATAACATATGTTCTTCAACTGGTAGCTGCATACCAGTAATAATGTTCTAACATCCTATAGAACATCTGTTCCATCTCCTTGGAACACGTCATCCTTGATAGACTTCAAGGACTTCTAACAACTTTCAGATGCATATGAGAATCATTGATCAATTGATACTCATCAACTCTATTAGTATGTGCCTTTATGAGTGGACTTGAGTGATATATCTAGTATCTTTGACACTTTTAATATAGTTGTAATTATATGCCAAATATTCTGTTGATAAAATAACCATATGATCCTTCTCTCACTATAGGGGTTGCATCAGATGTAACACCCCAATTCTACCTCGGTAATTATTATGAAAATCAGAGTTATAAAATTCTTTTCAACAAACAATTGGAGTATTACAATTCAACTAAAACAACAACACGCTAACACAGATACATAACACCTAAACTCGGATGAAACGAAACAACATGAATCAACTTTATTAATATTAAGCAGCGGAACTACATTAATCAACTTGGATGCCATAGCATATTTTCAACTTAAAACAATTTAAAGTCAACAATTACTTTTCATATATCAACATAGTTATTCAACAACAAAACCAAAATAGCAAAACAACTAGCGTTCATCCCCCCGAGTGTTACGTATCAGAGCGACAACCCGACTCGAACTAAAAGAACTAAACCTTTGTTCTTCATTACCGCACGTTACCCACGTAGAGGCAACATCACAATGAAGGGTGAGATATCTAACAATCTAATAAATCGTATGATAAATAATATATTAGAATTCAGATAAGGTAAATCAATGCTTCAGTAATTATTCATACAACCAACAAACAACTAAATAATAACAAGAAGACATTTTATTTAATCAACGTAACAACTTAAATCAACACAACCTAATAAAACATCAACTTATAACAACAGAACTTATAACCACAACAACTTATAACAACGAAACTTATAGCAACAACAGCTTATAACAACAACAACTCACAACAATAACAACTTATAGCAACAACAACTTATAACAACATCACAATGATAATCAACAAATAACGAATAATACCAATAACTTTAACACGCGACTCAATATGTGACTCAACTATGCAAATGCATGTGGTACCATTTGGAGCAGAACTCCCAACTTAAAATCATGCCAGGTTATCGAGGCATTCAACAAGGCATAAGCCTTCAACATGGTGCCATCAAGGCCAAGGCATAAGCCTTCAACTTTCAACGTGGTGCCAATCCAGGCCAACTTAATCATGCAATGTATGCCATGCGACCTCAACTTCAACAACAAATACACAACGATGCAACAACAACAACAACATACAACAACAACAACTAGATCAACACTGGTCATTCAACCTACAACTCAAGCATGTCCATAAATTAGAATAATTCAACTTATTCAACATTGACCATAGGCCTGCGTCTTTATCAACTGCAAAACAACTTATCAACATTGGTCATACGACCTACAACTTCATCAACGTATTAACAACAATAATAGTTTATCAATAGAATTAATACGAGCAAACAACAACCAATTTCATCACAATCTACAACTTCGCAATTTATTAACAACGTCAATACCAACAAACAATAATAATTACTACACCATTTACAACTTCGCAATTTATTAACAACATCAATACCACCAAACAACAACAACAATTCAACGGAAACAACACGACACAATTTATCACCTGCAATTATATAACTTATTCTACACTCTTAACTCATAAAAATGTCATAATAATATATAATTATAACTTGACATAATTCTCAATAAATTATAAATCACTCTACCACGATCCCTACAATTTCTAAAATAACTCTAAGGTGCTCAAAATTTCTCTACCGACAACTCTTGTATGTAAAATAATATGAAAATAATTGGTTAATGGTCTGACTCAAGTAATAGTAAAACAACTCTAAAGGGTCAATTACCTTTACCTTTAATTCTACGGCTTATTAGGTTTAATTTTAAACAACTCGAAAACAATGCTGACAACTCTAGACATGTCAGAATCACCCAAAATCATTAAAGTATGACTCTTAATAACTTAAAACAACTCTGATAATTTTATTGACAATTCTAACAACTCTATTGACAACTTTAATAACTCTAATAGATTCGAAATAATTTAAATTAATCAATTAACCAAATAATCGTCTCTTACTCAAAACTCTTAATTTATCATATTAATAATACTAAAACTATTATAATTATAAGAGCTAATAGTTAAATAGCTAATATTATTCTCATAAACAAAACTCTATGTTATCAATATATTAAAATTGTAAATTAACAATTCTAAGGTTAGACTTTATCAAACATTAACCAATCAAATAAACTAATGCTACGATGCATGAAACATTAACTTAGATTTTCGGCTTACTCTAATATACTGGTATTGTAACGTGATACCCTCAATTATCTACCCAATTGTGATGTCTACCAAAACAATTAAATTAATGAAAAGTTACGATACCGTGCATATAAAAATATTTGATAAAGTTTCGGTACATATGTGGATAAACATGGTTATACACTACACATATATAAATATTATAACGAAATAATATATACATATTCAACCTACAAAATCAATTGAGCAACTTAAAACTCAAGACAAATTTCATCATATTCAAGAATAATTTCAACACATTGACATCAAATAATTTCTCACCAAATAGAACAATCGTAAATACATAGCAAAATTCTCCATCATCCTAATTTCCATATACTACTCATCATACAACTCATTAGAAAGTCAGAACCCCACCCTTACCTTGGATTAACGGTCTCTCTAATTTCCGGTCGAATTTCCACTTTCCTCGATTGTGCACTTTGTATCCTCCCTAACCTTTGTGGTTTCTTTTCTCAATTACAAACCCTATTCCTATTATTTTCTTCCTTTAAATACTCCTTTATATTCTACTCTATTATTAATTAAATTAATTATTCTACTCCTTTAATAATTCAAGTATTATTCTATCATATATTTTATTGGCCAATTAAATAATACTTCTCATTTTATTTCTCACATTATAATAAAACTCACTAAATATTTTAGTCAATTAATTTCTACTCATAATATTAATTCTCCGACTAAACTTGTTATTCACTTAATCCTATTTTCTTTCTCCCACATACAACCTTTTCCCAAAAATCTTCACTAAACCCTTATAATTCTCCTTTTATATCTCTTATAATTAAATCCAACTTATAATAATAATAATAATTCTATTATTTCTATTTGGCTTAATTTTCACACCTCATTTCTACTACTTCTAACACCAATTAAATAACTCTATTAATCCACACTTATTTCTAATATTATTTCTAATAATATTCTATAATAAAATTAATTCATCACTAATTAATCCCAACTTCCATTAATTAATTTAATCACCCTAAATCAACTTATCAATTTATTAATGCTCCTTATAATTTTACTGATAAATCCAACTTCGACTAAATTCCAATAAATAATTCCTTATATAATTTAATTAAATAATTTTCGGGTGTTACATCAGAGGCTATGCGGCGGAATATAGACATACCTCAACAGCATGTACAAAATGTTTACTCCATAATTTACTTGTAAGCATGAAATTCAAGGATTGAAAATAAATCAACCCTACAAGATGCTTGCTTCTTCGCCGATCAATAGACTAGACCCAACCAATATCCTAACCATTATGGAAACACATAAGCATAGAAGTTACCTTATCAATAGTTTCACTCTTGCGTGAAGGTTTTGACAATTGTCTGTGTTGATTATAGGTTGAACAATACAGTCCAAAATCCTCAATCCCGCATGAAGTCTTTGAATTTAACTTTCTTGTTCCAGCATCTTTATCTTCTTTCTTCAAAAAGGTACAGGTTCTGGCCAGGTTGGTCTAGTCCTCCACATATAGGTCCATCCTCCACTTCTAGGGACCATACAATATGAACTCTCCATGTTCAAACAATCCACAAATAGGTCCATCCTCCACTTCTAGGGACCATACAATATGCACACTCCTTGTTCAAACATTCTTCTACCTTGTGTACAACCAGAAATTATCCCATATGGATCTCACCAAGAAACAGACAGGAAGCTTGCTCTGATACCAATTGAAATTCTAGTTAGGCAGACTCAGGATGTCATGACATTTAATCTGACATTACAAAACAAACTAGGTAGAACATACAATTAAAATGCAGGAAACAAAAGAACACAAGGAATTGTTAACCCAGTTCGATTATAACCAACCTACATCCGGGGGTATACCAAGCCAGGAATGAATTTCACTATCAGTAGTATTAATTCGGAGGGAAACCATCCTGTTTACACTCCTCACTTAATCAGACTACCCAGTGACCCTTCTACCTAAGATACCATACTTAGATATGAGAACCTCTGCTAACTTCCAATCACCTCACTGAAGTCTATCAGCTACTATCACACCAGCAACTGCATCAACTGCTTGGCTCCTAACACAATCATCTTGGAGATACCTCACTCCAAACACAACTAAAATAGTTTGAAGATACGACACTTCAAGCACAATCTAAACTAGTCACTCAAGTGACACAAACCAAACTTGGAGTTACTTCACAGCTTATTCCAAGGACACAACCACACTCATTTCTTCACGGCTTCTGAGTGAGTAAAACAATCCTCTTGCCTACAGGCTTCGAGGTGCAAACCAGTGACCATCCCACAATCTGGGTGGTTCACTTACATGGCTAACCCTAAAGATTACATCTTTCTAAAACCGGCTAGCTTACTAAAACTAGGTTACAACTCCTTATTTATAACCTATTACCCAACTGGATTTGGGCCTTCAAAATAACAACATAAGTTGTAACAAACTTCTGCGGAAACAAACTTTTGCATAATGAAAACGTATATAACTTCTGCTACGATCAAGTTCCTCGCTAATCTTTCTCCTTAGCTCTTGGACCTCCACAAATTCCTTCAAAGTCACGCCACATAATATGCATAATATTTCCAAAATATTCTGCTCTAATTAAAATAGAACTGTAACAAACTTAACAGTTTCTGTAGCGTAATGTCCTGATGTCTGATTTCTCGACATCTCATATGACATGTTGCTCCAGATGTTGAAATACTTCAACACAGCATGTTAAGGCATTCTAGATAGGATTATAAGATAAGAATCCTATTGTACAAAACATTGTTGTTTCTATTTATTTGTTTTATTAAAATTAAGCCACTCATACAGATCAGGAACTTACAAGCACCATGTTGTGTGGCTTGATGTCTGTATCGAACATCCCAATTCTCCTGAGCATGAACTGGGGCATGATATTAATTGTTGCACCTCCATCCACCAACACTTTTTTGATTCCTACTTGCTCAAATCTGGCCCTTATGAATAAAGGTTTGAGATGTCCCTTCATCCCCTGATCAGTCCTCTTGAATAACGCATTTTGCTCCTCGATCGCGCTGTTGTTCATTATGTAGTAGCACACAGGTCTGTGCTTTGACATCTACACTTCATTTGTATCTTTAGATTCTTTTATTTTGGTTTCCTATTTATACTCATAGGGGAGCACATATACTACGTTACAATTCACATTGAAAAATGATTCTCTGTTTGACTCGAAATCATCAGTCAACATCTCCTCCTCATTTGTTGGGTTTGGCTGAATCTTCTCAATAGTCATTTCTTTTTTTGGGGAAAACAATCTTCTCGTTACTGGTGGTTTTATCCCAGTCTGCATAGTTGATGTTGGCCGGTTGCTATTGGTTTCTCCTGTTTCTTTCGAAGCCGATTCCCTTTCTGCCTTCTTCATTCACTGGTGCCTTCTCCATTGAGATCTGGATATTGGATTCTTGCCCTTGTAGTTTTCCAACCTAGTGTCTTCCCTTTTTGAATCTTGGAACTGCTTCTTGTACGTCATGGAATTTCTGCCTCCTTGTTCATAACTCTTCCACTTTCCTTTCCTTTGTCAGCCTTTGCCTGAAGCCATCTGTCTGTGGGTATCTCAGTAGGTAACTTGAATGTGAATCTTCGCCCTGCCCTGGGTTAAGGACTATCAGACCTCCTTGGTGCGCTTCTTGCACCAAAGTTAGGATCCATGAGGTTTCCAGTCTGGTGGTTCCAGCAAGACACGAAAGGAATTCTTTCGAATGCTTCAGACATCCTTCGATCATAAACAGCAGCACACCTTGAACACATCAAACACTCAATCCCACTCTTGTGGAAGTATACTAGAAAACCTAGAAGGCTTTCTCCTACCCTTGGATAGACTTTGAACAATTGATTATCTGGCCTCCAGTTTACTCTCATTTAAGCGCATTGGATCCTTTCGAACTCTGCAACAATCCTTTGGTTGCAAATGATGCTACATCTTGGACACAACAACATATCTTCGTTCCTACTGTGGCAGTGAAAAAGATAATCACGTAGGCCAATTTCTCTCTTTGGATATCCATCTTTCATCTGCTCCCTTTCCATTTCGAGGCATTTCTCCACTTCTTCCATCTCTGGACAAGGTTGCTAGAGATTAACCATGTGGACCTCTAGACTTTGACCCTCAGTGACCTGTACTTTTTCAAAATTGACCCTGAGGCCCTCAGTAGCCTCTGTCGTCCTTACATCAGAAGTGATTGGGCCTCCAGTAGCCTTTGCCCTAGTAGAAACTCCAAGCACAATTTTGATCAGCTTGGTCGAAGGATTATTGTTGGTGGGACCATCAACACTCTTCATGTTGCCATCAACCATGACGAAATCTTCTTCCTCTTGGGACTCATTTCCCTGGTCGGCATTAATTCCTCCAACTTCCACCATGTTGATTTCGACCGGCTCAGAATAATTGGTCTCCGTTATCTGTAGAGGATCAGTGTCAATCTTCATGGAATTCTTCGATTTGTCTACAAACTTAAGCCTGCCCTCCTTAATAGCATTTTGAATCAGATCCCTGAAAAGAAAGCATTATGAGGTTTTATGGCCTAGGAAGTTATGATATTTGCAAAAACCTCTCTTTTTCTGTTGTTCCAACGGAGGAATTTTAACATTGGGAGGCACAATCATCTGACCATCTTTTACAAGTACATCAAAAATTTCATCACATTTAGTTATATCAAATGTGTAGATTTTCTTGGGAAATTTATCATTTTTTTCATTCTCAATAGGATTATTTCCATTTGATGGGACAATGACCTTGCAAAAATAAGGGGGGTGCTTGTTTTAATTTTTCCAGATCCACTTCGATTTGATCGAATCCATAAAGATCGTGGAAATCTTCTGGCTCTTCTTCTTCTAGCTCTATGTAAGCTACCCTTTCTTTTTTATAGTTTTTACTAGCCCTAGCCTTTTTAGCCTTCAGGCGTTCTATTTGTCGAACCCTATCTGCTAATTGAGCCATGTATCTCAAATATTGAGTATCTAACTTCTTTTGAATAGAATAATCCATGCCACCGATAGCCATTTCGACTAACTCGTGTTCAGGGACTACAGTGAAACACATGGATTTCAAAAGATGAAACCTATTCAGATAGTCATTTATTGGCTCTGTGAATTTTCTTTTGATACTAGCCAATTCTTTGAGGCTTATTTTAGATTGCCCTAGGTAGAATTGTTCGTGGAACAATCTTTCCAAGTAGGGCCAAGTATCTATAGATCCTGGAGGAAGAGTGGTGAACCAAGTGAAAGAATTTTTAGTCAAGGAACTTGGGAAATACTTTATCCTAAGATTTTCGATTTTTGCCAAATATCATACTTCGATTAAATACCTGGCCATGTGTTCTATAGTTGATTCACTAGTATCTCCAAAAAATTTTGTGAATTTGGGGACTTTACAACCCCTTGGCAATTCAATTTGTAGAATGTATTCTATGATGGGGGACGTATATTTTGGCCTCCTAAATCCCAAATTCAAACCATTTTGAGTCATAATCCTTTCGATCATGGCGGTTAAGTTATTTTCTTCCATAATGTTATCATTTCTGACCCTATGGATTATTTCGTCAGTGTTTTGGTCCCTATTCACCGTCACCACTCTCCTAGGTTGTTCTTCTCGAATTTCTTGTTCTTCCTATTGTTCTACCCTTTCCCCTGTATTTCTCCCTTCAACATTTTGTCTAGAAGGTCGAATTTGTTCAATAGTAGGTTCTTCATCTTGAATTACTAGTTGGTTCTGCCTGCGTCTCATAGACGCATCAGGGGCGCCAAAGAAGTCTGCTATTTGTGCCATCTGTGCTGACATTCGTTGGTTAGTTTGGGTATTCTCCTGGTTGGTTCTATTAATATTCTGGATTAAGGGGTGAAAATTATACTCATTTCGCAGGCTAGGACCCCTATCATATCATGGTTACTATCATTCATCTATTGCCTAAATGCTTCCTGATTATTTGTTGTAACCGTAGGCATTTGGGTGAAAGATCCTAGATTTTGGGTATTCGGACCCACATGATTCATCCCAGAACCAAATCCTTGGATTGGGAAAGAGATTGTTGTTGTAGTGTTATGTAATCCTGCCATAAACGAAGTTGGCATTTTGTACGGTGGATTTTCCCTTCGAGGCCTAAAATTTTTGAAACCTGGAGACTTGGGGGTTGAGAATTGGGCTTGATTTCCTACATATGACAAGATAGGCCCTATTGACACATTTGTTGGTATCTTCATCGTGCCTGAAGGCATTGTATTTGAACTAACCGTGGCCACAGTGTTTGTGGACACTTGTATGGCCTGTGAATTTGGGATTACACTAGATGCATCAGTCGAACTAGAAACGACCATGCATGTCCCTTAAGGGGGATTTGTCCCCCATCTTGGCTAGTTGTATAAACCATTTTTTTGGTATGTTTTCTTCTGGGTATTGGTTGGTTATTGTCGGTTATCTTACCGCTTCTAAGGTTCATATAACACAACGAATATCTAGACTCATAAGATCACGAGCAAAACAAATGCTTAAACTAAATGACACAAGTTTAAACAGATACAATACTTCAACATTGTCCCACTAGGTGTGCCAATTTGTTTACAGTGATTTCTAGTAAACTACTGCTAGTCTTCTAAATTAACAATATCTTTGGTGACTTACAGGATCGACTAGATTGATCCTAGGACATGTGTCTAAGTTTTGGTGTTTGAACTTGTATTGGAACTTATGTTTAACATCTTTTGTCTAGAATACTAAGAATTTTTAAGAATATAAATAAAAGTAAATTCGATTGAGGAAATAAAGACTTCAATTAAAAGGTGATAAAGAAACTTGATCAAAACGTAAAGAACTTGTAAAGCAATGTAAATGGTTTGTAAACGAAATATAAAATACTTGGTAAAGAAATGTAAAGGACTTCGGAAAGTATAAACTTTGACTGGAAAGATAAAAGAATAACTGGAATTCAAATGATTTTAAAGGTAAAGAACTTTGATTAATTCGAATGTAAAAAATGGTGTTCCTATACGTACATTGCTCTGCAAACTCGTTTCCCTAACACTTTGTATTTTGAGTATATGTGAGTTTCTGTACAAAATGAACACACGAAATCCTAATGCTAAGACTTCTATTTATAATAATTCGACCCTAACGGTCTCATTCTAAAATGATGCCACGTTCGAAGATTGCATGTATTCTGAATTCTCTAACTTCCACGCGTTCTCCAACGAAATAATGCCTCATATTTAAATTCGAACTCCGACTTGTTGTAGATGTTAAGCTTTCATTTCAAATTCGAATAGCCAATTCAAATCTTCTTTCTTTTCAAACGAAAGCATAGCATTTGGACTTTATTTCTCTTCAATAGAACAAAAGCCCAAACAGAGTAAAGTCCACCATTTCGAACCAGCTTGTCCATCGAAATCACCAGCCAACACCTTGTATATCGCCTCTACCTGAAGCAAGCTTTGTATTCATTCAAGATGAGTGAAGACAAAGTCTTGAGTGAACAACTAGATATGTTTAATAAGTTAATTATTGATTTGAAGATTATTGATGTTACCATCAGTGATGAAGATTAAACATTGTTGTTATGTGCTTTACCAAGATCTCATGCTCACTTCAAAGAAACCCTCTTATATGTAAGAGAGTCCCTAATCTTTAAAAAAGTTCAATTAGCCTTGTACTCGAAGGATTTAAACAAAAGAAATAAGCACAAGCCATCACCTATTGGTGAAGGATTGTTTGTAAAAGGAAAATTCTCGAACAATGATGGTAAGTTTGAGAAGAAGAAGAAGAAGAAGAAGAAGAAGGGTAAATTTCTACATAAGTCTTATGGTGGTGATGCTCGTGCTATTAGGTGTTACCATTATAATAAGGAATGATATACCATAAAAGTGTGTGCTGACAGGTTATGGAGTTATGGCGATGGAAAGGACAATGGCAATGCAACCATTGTTCAAGATGATTATGAATCATCTAATGTTTTGGTGGTGTATAGCGGAAATTCTAGCCAGGAATGAATTATGGATTCAGGTTTCACTTGAGACATGATGTCATACCCCAAAATTTTCCCTCTTACTTCTCAAGACATTTCATACATCCATACTCAAGGATTCCTCAAGGGTTGATCAGACAAACCCTCTCCTAGACAATCAACCCAAACTAGGGTTTGGCTATCCTCAGATCCAGATGGACTTCCAACATCTCCAATGGTCATCATGCCTCCTCATATGCTTCAAAGAATCTCCATGACAAGTTTCAAACCTTACAAGTCAAGTTTCCTCAGACAATTGCTCAGATGGTTGAAAATCAGTTGTATTGGACAAAAAGTCAACTATGGTCAACATACAGTCAAATTTCCTGATTTTTGGTCAAATCCTCATTCTGAAGTCACATTCATAATTTGATCAAGGGTTGATCATGATTCATCAAGAAAACTCAAGATTTGGTCAAAAGTCAAACTTTCTAAATTAGGGTTTTTTAGTGAAAAGTCAACTGAACTTTGACTGAGCATAACTTCTTCATACTTTCTCAGAAATTTTTCCACCACCTCTCATTTTGAAGAGAATTCAATTCTATACAACTTCATGTCTCACAAGAATGTTCAAAAAATGCTTCATTTGGAAGATATGGATCAAAACATTACATGTCCTTTTCAAAGTCAACAAAAAGTCAACCTTTTGTTTTGAAGATTTATTGAGCATGGAAACTCCAATTGAGATGAAACCAAAGAGGTTGGTTAGAGGACACTTAGAGATTTCTAAAAAGTCCAAGAACACTCAAAAATGTGGAAAATTGAGCAAAATACACCTTGCACAAGTTGGACATTTTTGGAGAAGTGTACAAAGAGAAATACTTGTAAAAATCCAAAATTTTGCAAATGGGCCTAGTTTTTCTTGGTTTAAACTTGTTCCTTATCTTATTTGGAACCTTCAAGCCCAATGCCACGAATTTTGTCTTTATTTTTCTATTTAATTTGGATTTTTATTCATTTAAAAACAAATTAAATTAAAAAATAAGGTATAAAATCAAAATTAAATGCAAAGTTGATTTTTCTCTCATTCTTGAGATCCAAGTAACTCATACAAGCTGGCAAATTTCGAAATTTGCATTGATTTGGCAAGAAATTGATGAAATTGGATCAAATAAGGAAGATTTGATTTTGTACAAAATTAAATAATTTTTGCATTGATTGATCATTATTTGTTCTTCAATTCAGCCCAAAATCCACCCACTATAAATGTACAATGCATACAACATGAACAAGAACAGAAAAATTGCTTGGAGGAACCCTAACCTAAGTCAAAAAAACTGTGCCTTTCAAGCAACTTGCAGCCATAGTTCCAGCTCGATTCAATTGGTTTTAAGCATTCCTTTGCATTCCTTGGAGTCCCTGGAGTCGATTCAGACCTTTACACCTCTCAAAAACATCAAGAATCACGAAATCCAGTTTTGGTTTGTTCATACTTTTTCAAAAATCGAATTCTGTTATTCATGCATCTTTAACATGTTTTGATGTTTGTTTTGTGTTTAGATTATAGTTTGCAAGCTTTCTGGACAATTTAATTGCATTTTAGGTACCAAAAACACGAGATGCCATGGCTAGGGTTTCCTGTTGCGTTTTAGGGCTTCTCTAAATCCGTTAAATTGGACCAAACGAATGCCAGCAGTGTGTTTAGAATTTCATTTGCAATCGATTCATGTACTCACAATCCATTTATATTGCTTGTATGGAGTTTTTGAAATATGCAGGGGCCATAGCGTCGAATTTAGCCGACGCTAAATTTCTAGAAATTCAAACGAAGAAGAAGGTGTTCTTCGCGCGTGATTTGAATTCCCAGGAAGAGTTTTTGCTTAAAACGAATTCGCTTCAATTTCTAAACATGTGGACGCTCTAGCTCAGTTGGTCAAGGCGCGTGTATGTGAAGGAGAGGTCACCGTTTCGAGCCTGACCAGGACCATATATTTTTACAAGTTTGAAAACTAACATACTTTTCTTATTTTTCTTTAATATTTTTCTTTCTATTTAATTTATCTCTAATATTTTTTATCATGCATCTAAAAAACACCAAAAATATTTATTTTTTGCATTATCATCAGAAAAATGTTTATTTAATTTTTAGCATTAAAATTATTATTTTTGCATGCATATTTAATTTAATTACTAATTAATTGTTTAAATGACTTTTAATTGTTTTTAAATTATCAAATCGATTCAGAAAATTACCAAAAATTTATCTTATCATATTAATGTCATCACTAACATAAAACCTTTTTCCTCATTCATGAATATTTGTTTTTTACTAACATTTTCCTCTTATGCAATTTTCTCGTATTTCCGATTATGTATCTGTTCACAGGTTGTAACGTTTCGGACGATTTTTCTCGCTTTCTTTTTTTTCAATTATGTAACTGCCTATGGGATGTAATAGTTTAATTAGGAGTTTTACTTTCCGCACTCTTATTATGTAACTGCCCCAAAGCCATGTAATAGCGTAGGATTTTACCTTTCCGCACTTTACTTTCCGCAATTTACTTTCTGCACCCTATAAACTGCTAGTAATTAGGCGTGTATGGAAAGATAAAATTGGACATAGATCACTCATAATTTCAAGATAAAATATCTGAATTGACACACTCTTTCGCACATGCACCCCTTAGGGTAATTCTCTCTCGTTGCCTTTACAAATACAAATGGTCAAGTCCCTCGAACGTAGAGGTATTCTAGCACTGTTGCCTTCAAAACAAATCATCATAGTCCCTTCGATACAAAGATCATAGACCCACGATGTCGCCTACGAATACATGATCTTGACCCTCGATTGTCGCCTACGAAAAATGATGACAGTCCCTTCGAATGTGCTAGGATACTCCTACAAGTTGCCTTCTATGACCATCCGATGTCCCTTCGAATGTCCCTTCTACATCCAACGAATGGGGTTACCTACCAACTAATGGTATGGATAACGCTATTCTAAAGGAACGTAAAATAACACGAAAACGACCAATTCTGAGTAGGTAATAAGACTTTTAGTTGCTTGCTCTATCAAAATACTTTTCACACCATACACTTTTGTCAATGTTCAAACTCTTTTCAAAACGAAACATTTCCGAACACTTTGTATACATTCCTACATGAATCATTACAAAGTCAAAGCGAAATGCCTTTTCAAAACATTTTTCAAACACACAGAAAACACTTTTTTATCTAAGAGCAACTAAGAGCCCGTAGATAACTACGGATGGAAAGGGGTGCTAATACCTTCCCTTTTCATAACCTTCTCCCTTACTCAGAATCTAACGAAGGTATTTTCCTGTTCTTTTCACCTTCCCTTAATTGGATAAAAGAAAAGTCGGTGGCGACTCTTGCTATCCGCACATTTGCGATAAAAAAATCTCAAAGTCGTCACCGACATAATCAAGCGACTGCTGGGAGACACCTAAAAAGAGAATGCCTTAGGGATTTCTAGATCACATTTACGGCTTTCTGTTTGACTTGCTTGCTTTATCTTCAAGGGTTGCTTGGGTATTATATTTGTGGGGGGTCCTACACCCGGATCCAGGTTTCCTTTAGGTAAGTAGCAATAGATCGTCGCGACCGTTAGACGTATACCGAAACGGTCAACATGATGGCTACGTTAGTGTGACACTTTGGATGTCCTGATACTCTTCATTTACAAGTTGAGGATAATATTTGGCTTCTGCGTGGTGTCATCAGCACTAACTCAACTTTTAGAACCTTAATTGACCCATCTTGGCCATTAGAAGGTAGTGAGATGGACGGCTTTGGTGCAGACTAATGTTGGCTGATACTCGATGCTACGCTCATTAAGATCAGACTTTTGGTATATTTTCGGTTGACCACTTGGTAGTCGTATTGAAATAAACGCCTACGAGAAAGATCAAGGATATGAGATTCCTAGAACCCGGTTACTATTATAGGACAGGATGAACCAACTCAAACTTTTGGTAGGGTAAACACCTATACCTCATGCAAGCCTTAAACCTAGGCTCATTGTGTGAATTGTTGGTGTGTGCTAAACATGACATCATGACATCATCACATTGCATATCATTTCTAACTATTTCAAGGACCTAGGGATTTATCTTTGCTCTGTTTTGTAGGGAACTATGGCTTCTAGAAAGACTATTCGAATCAACTTCATGGGTATACCTTCTCAACTCAAAAAATTGGTTTCAGAAATTCCCGATCATGCTCAGTTCATCAAAAGACATGGTCATCTACCTGACTTGGTTATCTCCGGTTTTAAAGAGGATATGATGCACGTCCTATTCCAGTTCTTTGATCCGAAACACCATTGCTTTACATTCCCATATTATCAGTTGGTTCCTACCTTGGAAGAGTTCTCTAAGCTACTTGGGATACCTATTCTTGACCAAATGCTATTCACCGGTTTAGAAAAGGTTCCTAGGTATGAAGACATCGCATCAGCATTACACCTAAAGCGCTCAGACATTGAAGCCAATTGGGAAACAAGAAGCGGAGTTAAAGGTTTACTTGCCAAGTTCCTAGTGAAGAAAGCCCGAGAATTCCTCAAAGCTATGAGTTTCCATGCATTTGAAGACATTATGGCCCTACTAATCTATGGTTTGGTTCTATTTCCTAACTCGGATCAATTCATAGATGTCAACGCCATCAAGTTAGTCCTCACCCGCAATCCAGTGCCTACCTTACTTGGAGATATTCTATATTCTCTCCACACTCGTACTATCAAAAGACAAGGAACTCTCATGTGTTGCATACCGTTACTTTCCAGGTGGTTTATTTCGCACCTTCCTCCATCAGTTTTGAAGAACGAACAAAGGTTGAAGTGGTCTCAAAGACTAATGTCACTCTCTCATTCAGACATCCGTTGGTGTCTTTTCTCTCAAAAGGACTTCACATTCATTGAGCGTTGTGGAGAATTCCCTAATGTGCCACTCCTTGGTATAAGGGGAGGTATTACTTACAACCCTTCTCTAGCTCTACGTCAGTTTGGTTTTGCTCGAAGAGATGGTCCTCATGATATGCTTCTCCAAGATATTGTGTTTGACTACAATCACGATCTCCAGAATTACCGATGAAGGTTCATACACGCTTGGGGCATGGTAAAGAAGACTGATACCAAGACTTTGGGGCACCAAAACTCCATTCCTTGGGAACCTTACCTCAAATGGGTGCGAGCTCGAGCTCAAAACCTCATGATGCCGTTCACGTCTGTTTTACCAGTAATTATGGAACCTGTTGCTATAGGTGATGTACCCTATACTGTTCTCCATCCTGACATGCCTACTGATTTTGAAGACTTGAAGAGATCTTGGATTCAACTAAAAGAAGAAAGGGATACATTCGAAGCTCAGTGTTATGCAAGTGAGAAGAAGGTACTAGAGTTGACAAAGCTACTTCACGAGGAGCGAAACATCAACGCCTACCTCGGCACCAAGAGGAAGCGCCCATGGGAGACTTAGAGCTCTAGGATTTTGTTCTTTTATTTTTCTGAACTATCTTTTGTACATAGAAAGAAAAAGAATAAAACTAATAAATGTTTGTTCATGCTTGTTTAACAAATTTAAATTCCTAAGGTCCTTGAAAACATTGCATTGCATAAACATCGCATATCATGGCATAACATTTCATAACAAGTACATTGAAGATTGGTTTTCTCATTTTCTAGCTATTTATTTTAGCAAAAATGGCTCTTGAACAGACCGTCAAAGATCTCCAGGTTTAGAATGCTCAGTTCCAGGAGATGTTCACCAGCTTGGTCCAAGGCTAAGAAGATCTGAAGAAGCTCATCAATAAAAAGAAGAGGGTCGTTGGTGTTCTCAACTTGGGCAGACGTTACAAAGGTGGTCCTAAAGTGGTCAGCCGGATAGAGCTCTCAGAAGGAAGTGTCAAGACTGAGGGAAGTGTCAAGGGCAATGACGAAGGCGATCAACGTGAGCCTGAGAAAGACAGAGAAGATCACTATGATAATGACCAGTACTCTGATGAAGATGACAAGTACAAGCAACTTGAAGACCGTCTGAATGCTGTAGAAAACCTGAAGATGTCCGGGCTAAATTTTGATGATCTGAGTCTTGTCCCTGGTGTGGTGATTCCTCCCAAGTTCAAGGTTCTAACTTTTGCCAAGTATGATGGCATTTCTTGTCCAAATCTGCATTTGAAGTCCTATTTTCAGAAGATCAACCCCCACACTGATGACAGAAAGTTGTGGATGCATTATTTTCAAGAGAGTTTGTCCAGAACTCAATTGGAGTGGTATTATCAGCTAGAAAATGACAGTATCCGTACTTGGAGTGACTTAGCGGATGCTTTCTACAAACAATATGAGTACAATGCTGAATTGACACCCACTCGCATGCAACTACAAAGCATGTCTATCGGTCGCGATGAGAAGTTCAAAGAGTATGCTCAGAAATGGAGAGATCTAGCAGGCAGAGTTCAACCATCCTTGTCCAATAGGGAGTTGGTTGATATGTTTATGGGAACACTGACAGGCCCATTCTTCAATCATCTGATTGGAAACTCTTCAGCCGGATTCACCGAGCTGATATTGACAGGAGAGCGTATTGAAGCTTATATCAAGAGTGGGAAGATTCATGTAGAGATATCTTCAAATGCTGCGAAGAGATCTTTTGGTGGTAAGAAAGAAGCTAATGTTGTGTATGGTCAGAAAAGCTGAGCCAAGACCGACCGTGCTCAACTGCGGGGGCGTTGTGATCTCCAATCCTACATCGACGACCTCGGTGAGACAACGCGTAGTAACGCCCACGAAGGCAGTTACGAAGATCAACATGCCATTGTCACAAGCCTTGCAACACATGTTGAAAGCGGGTGATTACCAGGATCCTCCTCAGAGTGTCAACACTTCCTCTCCGAGATACAATCCTAATGCTAAGTGTGCTTACCACTCCAATAGCCCAGGGCACGACACTGACAACTGTTGGGCTCTGAAGAACAAGATTCAAGACATGATTGAAGCTAAGAAGATTGAGTTTGACCCTCCTGTTGAGACTCCAAATGTGATCAACGCGCCTATGCCTAACCATGACAAAAGTTCCAATGCTATTGGCGAGAACTCTTATGTTTTCAACATAGATGACTTGACCATTCCTCTGATGACTGTTAAGAAGAATTTGCTGCAAGCCGGTGTCAATCCAGGATGCCCATAGAATTGCCGTTGGTGCCCATCTGCACCTGATGGTTGTGCTTGGTTGAGAAGACGTGTTCAGTGCATGATGGATAACCGTGAAATACTGTTCCTGAAACCACCTATGGAGAGTCTGTGTGAAGACATGTCTAAGAAATTGAATATCGAAGATGTGAATAAAACTGTACCGAATGTGTGGGATACCTTGGGGCAGCCAAGTGGAAAGTTTGATTACATGGTGAAGTACACTGTTCCCGAAAGCTACAAAATTCCTATTGAAGATGTTAAAGCAACCGGATGGGGTGACGATTTCCCAGAAGACTATGCTGATGTTAACACAATAAGGATTTCCTCTGTTAATCCTGTGCCTAGAGTGGCACCTCTCATCACTTCTCCCAGACCAGGTCCATATTCCTCTGACAAAGCTATCCCTTGGAATTATGGATCTGATGTTTACTATCATGGCATCAAGCAAGACCCTTTGACCGTTGAGGATCTTAAAATTGAAGCTACTATTCCTAACATTGACAACATCACCAGGTCAAGTAAGGTGACCAGAAACGGAAGAGTATTCTCACCATAAATATCTCCACACAAAGACACTGCGACTCCAGCTCGCATTCCAGCTATTCAACAAGTTCCCGAGACTAGAGGGAAAGAACCAGCTCATCCCGGAAGTACCAAAGGAGGTTGTCAAGACACTCCAAACAAGAAATGGAGGAAATTCTGAAGATTATCAAGAAGAGTGACTACAATGTTGTGGAACAATTGGGACAGACTCCGTCCAAGATCTCCATGCTTGCTCTGCTCTTGTGCTCTGAGGTTCATGCTAAAGCCTTGGTAAAATTTCTGAAGAATGCTCACGTGCCGCAAGACACTACTACTGACCAGTTTGAAGTTTGTATTGCTAGCCTGGCTGCCAACAATGACCTAGGCTTCTCTGATGCTGATTTGACTCCTGCCAGGAAGAAACACAACAAAGCCCTGCACATCTCTGTTGAATGCAAGGATGCTACCCTGTCTCATGTTTTGGTGGATACCGGTTCTGCTCTGAATATCCTTTCGAAGACTGCTTTTGATCGACTTGATGTTGAAGGATTGGTTCTGAAGCCCAGTGACATAATTGTGAGAGCTTTTGATGGTTCTAAGCGAACGGTACTTGGAGAACTCATTCTGCCAGTTAAAGTCGGTTCCCAGACTTTTGATTCCACTTTCTTTGTCATGGACATCCGTCCAGCTTACTCTTGCCTACTTGGACGCCTTGGATACATGGGCGGCGCACCTCTACCGCATCGGTTGAAGTACCGGTCAAAGGAAGGTTGTTCTGATGTGGTGAAGAAGAATATATGGTCACCATCATTCCGATACCTCAAGATGGAAGGAGAATTCTTCGAGACTCCTTGTCAAGCTTTTGAAACAATCCCCAGAGTCATGCCTGTTGACTCTCCCGTCACTCCCGAAGTTACACAAGCTCCGCCTAGGATGGCCTCGCTGAAGGATGCTCAAGTGAAGAAGGTAGTTCTATTTGGGGTCAGCTCCCTGATCTCCCTTTCAAATATGACAAGACTGGTTTAGGCTTCACCATCAGAGGTCAGAAGATGATACGCCGCGAACATGCCGACCAACTTCCTTTCCGCATCAATCAGAATGGAGTCCATGCTATAGAAGACGACGACAACGACTTCGACATCAGCAATTGGATCTTCCCAACTCCCGACAATGGACTCAGCAATTGGAAGACTGAGACGTCATACCAATCTCCTTTAGACAGGAGTAATTGCTCTTGTTTTTGTTTTGCTTTTTGTATTTTCTGTGTTTTGAACAATAAACTCTAAAGCCTAGTGCCTTGCCCGGGGCATCATGGCTCGTTTGTGAGGGTTATTATCTGTAATTTGCATATTTTCATTCAATAAAATCGTTGGACTTTTGCATTTAATTGTTGCTTTCTTTCTTTTACTTTATGACCCCTTCAAAAGCTATGTGTTTCTTACGCACACCCACGTGATGCACTGCAGAATCACTCTGAATCTCGTTGATAACAGCTATGCTATTGCTAAATATGACTTCGATAATCCGATCTACCAAGCCGAAGACGAAAGTGAGGAAGATTGTGAAGTGCCGGAGAACTTGTCGATTGCTTGCAAGAAGAGCGAGTTATACAACCACACGAAGAGCATTGAGGTTGTGAATTTGGGTATGATGAAGACAAAAAGAGATCAAGATAGAGCGGTCTTGAGAAAGGTCAAAGAAAGATTGGTTGATGCTACGAGACTATATCGAGGTTTTTGCTTGGTCATACGAAGACATGCGGGTTTGGACATTGATATTGTGGTACATCGCCGAGAAGGTTTTCTCCGTGAAATGTTCGTCGCATCGTCCCGAGATGTCGAGAAAATCAAAGCCGAGGTTATGGCGCTCAACGCGGTTTCTTAGCATTTCCTATCCACGGTGGGTTGCTAACGCGTGCTGTGCCCAAGAAGGATGGCAAGGTACGAATGTGTGGATTACGAGATCCGAACAAAGCAAGTCCGAAGACGATTTTCCACTCCTCATATTGATGTCCCGTTGACAACACCGCTCAGATAAGGTTTTTCCTTCATGGATGGTTTCTCCGGTTACAATCAGATCAAAATGGTTCCTGAAGACATGGAGAAGACTACTTTCGTTACACAGTGGGGCACTTTCTGCTACAAGGTCATGCCGTTCGGACTGAAGAACGCAAGCGCCACTTATCAGCGTGCCATGGTGACGTTATTTCATGACATGATTCATCATGAAATAAAGGTCTACGTCGACGATATGATAGCTCGATCACAAACAGAAGAAGAACATCTTGATCATTTGCGGAAACTGTTTGATAGGTTGAAGAAGTACAGACTAAGACTTAATCCCAACAAGTGCACCTTTGGAGTCAGATCCGGTAAACTCCTAGGGTTTGTAGTTAGTGGAAAAGGTATTGAAGTTGACCCAGCCAAGGTTAAGGCTATTCAAGAAATGCCAGCTCCCTGCACCGAGAAGGAAGTCAGAGGTTTCTTGGGCCGATTAAATTACATTGCCAGATTCATTGCACATCTAACTGCTACTTGTGAGCCAATCTTCAAGTTACTGAAGAAAGATCAAGTGGTAGAATGGAACGATGATTGCCAGATCGCGTTTGACATAATCAAGGAGTACCTACAGAATCCTTATATCCTGATGCCGCCCACCGAAGGAACACCTCTTATCATGTACTTAACAGTGTTAGAGAACTCAATGGGGTGTGTGTTGGGGAAACATGACGAGTCTGTTCGAAAAGAGTATGCAATATACTACCTTAGCAAAAGTTTCTTGTTGTGAAACAAGATACTCACAAGAGAAAACTTGCAGGCGCTTTCGTCACGACTAAGACAGATATGTTGACTCACACTACCTTGTTGATTTCCAAGATGGATCCGATAAAATACATATTTGAGAAACCAGCTTTCTCCGGAAGAATAGCAACATGGCAAATGATCTTGACCGAATACGACATCTAATATACTTCTCAGAAAGCGATCAAAGGAAGTGTAGTAGCCGATCATTTGGCTCATCAAGTCGTAGATGACTATCGCTATGCTCAATTTCCAAACGAAGATGTTTTACTAGTTATCGATTGTGAAGAACCGTGCCCGACGAAGGACCTGAACAAGGATCCCGATGGACCATGGTCTTTGATGGAGCCTCAAATGCACTTGGCAATGGCATTGGCGCCATCATTACATCTCCTACAGGCGGACATACTCCTTTCACCGCCAGATTATGTTTCAATTGTACCAACAACATGGCGAATACGAAGCGCGCATCATGGGTATCAAAGCTGCTATTGACTTAAGAATCAAATTCTTACAAGTGTATGGAGACTCAGCTTTGGTGATCAGTCAGATTAAAGGCGAGTGGGATACGAAGCATCCGAATCTCATTCCGTATCGAGAGCATGTTCTGAGTTTGATCCCCTACTTCGAAGAGATTACTTTCAATCACATCCCACGAGAAGAGAATTAGTTGGCAGACGCGTTAGCTACTATGTCATCTATGTTCAAGGTCAGATGGGATAACGAGGCTCCCCAGATCATCATTGAAAAGTTTGACGAACCAGCATATTGTTACGAGCTTGATACAGAAGAGAAACCTTGGTACTATGACGTGAAGAGGTATCTTGAGACTCAGGAATATCCCGCAGGGGCATCTGTCAACGATAAGAAGTTCTTGAGAAGGTTCGCATCCAAATTCTTCCTCAGCAACGACATCTTATACAGATGCAATCACGACTTGTGTTTACTCCACTGTGTGGACCAGAAAACAGCAACACGTATCATGGAAGAGTTACACGAAGGCGCATTTGGTACCCATTCTAGTGGACATACCATGGCTAAGAAGATACTGAGAACAGGTTACTATTGGTCCACCATGGAAGCTGATTGTCACCGATATGCTCGATCTTGTCACAAATGCCAGATATATGCAGACAAAGTGCACGTACCTCCAAGACTCAATGTTCTAACTCCCCGCCTTTTGAAATGTGGGGCATTAACATGATTGGAGAAATCAAGCCCACAACTTCTAATGGACATCGTTTCATCCTTGTGGCAATTGACTATTTCACCAAGTGGGTAGAAGCAGCCTCGTTTGCATCTGTTACCAAGAATGTTGTGGTTCGTTTCATCAAGCATAATCTTATCTGTCGGTATGGAACTCCCGAAAGGATTATCACAGACAATGGCTCTAATCTCAACAATAAGATGATCACCGAACTCTGCACGCAGTTTAAGATCAAGCATCACAACTCTTCTCCTTATCGGCCTAAGATAAATGGCGCTGTGGAAGCCGCCAACAAAAATATTAAGAAGATTATACAGAAAATGATAGTGACTTACAAAGATTGGCATGAGATGTTGCCATTCGCTCTTCATCCTTATCGCACTATAGTACAGACATCAACAGGGGCAACCCCCTTCTCTCTTGTATACGGTATGGAAGCAGTCCTACCAATCGAGGTTCAGATACCCTTAACCAGAGTCCTCCAGGACGCAGAGTTAGGTGAAGACGATTGGGTCCAGACTCGCCTTGACCAGATTAACTTGATTGATGATAAGCGACTCGCATCCATCTTCCATGGACAGATCTATCAGAAATGAATGATCAGAGCATTTAACAAAAGAGTCAAGCACCGGGTCTACCAAGTTGGTGATCTAGTAGTCAAGCGCATCATTCTTCCACAAGGTGATCCCAGGGGAAAATGGACTCCCACCTATGAGGGACCATTTGTAGTTAAGACAGTATTTTCCGATGGAGCTATGATACTTAGCACCATGGACGGTGAAGACTTCCCACACCCTGTGAACGCAGACATAGTCAAAAAATACTACGCATAAAAGAGACCCGCTAGGTCGACTGGCCTAGGCAAAAATAAGGGCATCCTGGCAAACCAAAAGGGTTCGGGCAAAAGTTAAAGATATATACAAAACATGTACACCCGACAAGTCGAAAACCTGCAAAGGCGGCTTGGGCAAAAAAGGGTATCCCGGTAGACTAAAAACCCGAAAGGGCGGTCTAGGCAAAAGTTAGGGATTTAAGCGTACAACTATGTCTCGTCCAGATCACCTACTTCAAGACTGCTACAATCAGCATTCAAGATTCAAATGGAGAAAATCAATTCACTCACTTTCTACTAACAGCAAGGAGATGAGATAGTTGAAATATATGAGTACTAGCATAGTTGGAACTTAACGAGATTGTTTCCGCATAGCTTTTTACTCTCTTTGTGTAGAAACTACTTGGCCATACGCCACCTTTCAAAGTTAATGCAAGTTCTTTCTTTTTACAATTTTTTCTATTGTTGTTTGCATAAAGTTCAATGTTTGCTTTGAATGATTATATGCATCTGACAATAAAAATATACTTACAAACATGCGAAAAGTTAACATGCGAAAGTAATTACTACAGGCTCTAGGAATTGAGATGACGACGAAAGTTGCCAATATGTTCCTCTGCAGAGTGTAATCCCCACAGAGATACCACTCGCTACAAACTTTCCCCAATGGAGTACGCATTTTTCCTCCACTATTCCCGACATTCCAAGCTTCATCACGTTAGTCCCCGAGAAGTGGTCCCAGTCAAGCTAAGCCATGTTACATCAGTCTCCAAGCAGAGGTATCCCCAAGAAAATATCTCTCAGCAATCATCACCTCCCCGACAGCAGCAGTATCCAGACTTGAAACATGGTCAGATAGTGCATCGGAGGAAACCTACATCTTTTATTCCCCAGCCAGAGATTTCGACGGGCTCCAGATCCTTCTAACCCGGTATCCCAACAACTATCAAATGCTCTCCAACAGGATCTAGGCGCAAGATCCCCAGTAGAGCACCTCCTAATTCTTCCCCCAGCAAGGTCTATGCACAACGTCCTCGGTAGCGTGTCTCTCGATCTCTACCATCCTCAACAATATCTAGGCTCAAGACTTGCTCAGATAGTGCATCAGAGGAATCGAGGTTATCTTTCTTCTTAGAGTTTCCAATCTGGTTCGTCCCAACAGAGGCCAGGAATCCCCAAGCAGAATGCCCGCATCTTCTTCAAGATGGATATGTTTTGAAATACCACAACATCTATCATTCATACATTATTCATAAAAAGTCATAATTTGTGCATATGTCATTCATACACATTGTCATGCATCATAATTTGCATAAGACTAACGATATTTTATCAAAGTTTCTTTTGTTTTTTCCCAAATAGGTGAAAAAATCACTGCTGAAACAAACAGGTCCAGGATTAATGCCCGAAGCCAGACGGGAAAACTATCTGAACGACCGCCCTAGTTGTCCTCCGACAACAGATCCAGGATTAATAGCCGAAGCCAGACGGGAAACCCTATCCGAACGATCACACAAGTTATCCTCCGATAACAGGCATTGGATCAATACCCGAAGCACAACAGGGAAGTTGTCCACATTTTTCCAACTATTATCCTCTCAGAGTAATCAAGACGAAGATTTTTTCTGACTTTCTCTTATTAACAACAGCAACTACAGAGTCTAGCGTACGACTCAGTTGCCTTGGATGGCATCTTAAGCCCATCTCCGACTACTTGTCAACATTTCTCCACCTTCAGAATGTTGCATATTTGGTTAAAAACCAATACAAACCAATAACTTCATTCAAAGATGAGCATGAAGTCTAACATACGACTCCCTCCGGATGGCATCTTAAGCCCATCTCCATGCTCCTTCCACTTCCAGGAACATCTGCCGAGCCTAGCGTATGGCTCGCTCCCTATCATCGATCATTCCAGATGGCATCTTAAGCCCATCTCCGATGACTCTCTTATTCAAACGACATTCCTGAGTCTAGCGTACGACTCATTCCACAGCGAAATCTCCAACTTCTCCAAATGGCATCCGTAAGCCCATTCCCGCATCATCAGCTAACAGCGAGTGCAAATTTTCAGGTGTACTCGAGTGTTCAATCATCTTCCACCTTCAGGTCACGAAAGGCGAGCATGCCAATATAACCCTTCCAGTACAAGAAGATTGAACAGGGGCAGCTGTCATACCCCAAAATTTTCCCTCTTACTTCTTAAGACATTTCATACATCCATACTCAAGGATTTCTCAAGGGTTGATCAGACAAACCCTATCCTAGACAATCAACCCAAACTAGAGTTTGGCTATCCTCAGATCCAGATGGACTTCCAACATATCCAATGGTCATCATGCCTCCTCATATGCTTCAAAGAATCTCCATGACAAGTTTCAAACCTTACAAGTCAAGTTTCCTCATACAATTGCTCAGATGGTTGAAAATCAATTGTATTGGACAAAAAGTCAACTGTGGTCAACATACAGTCAAATTTCCTAATTTTTGGTCAACATCCTAATTTTGAAGTCACATTCATAATTTGATCAAGGGTTGATCATGATTCATCAAAAAAACTCAAGATTTGGTCAAAAGTCAAACTTTCCAAATTAGGGTTTTTTAGTGAAAAGTCAATTGAACTTTGACTGAGCATAACTTCTTCATACTTTCACAGAAATTTTTCCACCACCTCTCATTTTGAAGAGAATTCAATTCTCTACAACTTCATGTCTCACAAGAATGTTCAAAAAATGCTTCATTTGGAAGATATGAATCAAAACATTACAGGTCCTTTTCAAAGTCCACAAAAAGTCAACCTTTTGTTTTGAATATTTATTGAGCATGGAAACTCCAATTGAGATGAAACCAAATAGGTTGGTTAGAGGACACTTAGAGCTTTCTAAAAAGTCCAAAAACACTCAAAAATATGGAAAATTGAGCAAAATACACCTTGCACAAGTTGGGCATTTTTGGAGAAGTGTACAAAGAGAAATACTTGTAAAAATCCAAAATTTTGCAAATGGGCCTAGTTTTTCTTGGTTTAAACTTGTTCCTTATCTTATTTGGAACCTTCAAGCCGAATGCCACGAATTTTGTCTTTATTTTTCTATTTAATTTGGATTTTTATTCATTTAAAAACAAATTAAATTAAAAAATAAGGTATAAAATCAAAATTAAATGCAAAGTTGATTTTTCTCTCATTCTTGAGATCCAAGTAACTCACACAAGCTGGAAAATTTCGAAATTTGCATTGATTTGGCAAGAAATTGATGAAATTGGATCAAATAAGGAAGATTTGATTTTGTACAAAATTAAATAATTTTTGCATTGATTGATCATTATTTGTTCTTCAATTCAGCCCAAAATCCACCCACTATAAATGTACAATGCATACAACATGAACAAGAACAGAAAAATTGCTTGGAGGAACCCTAACCTAAGTCAAAAAAACCGTGCCTTTCAAGCAACTTGCAGCCATAGTTCCAGCTCGATTCAATTGGTTTTAAGCATTCCTTTGCATTCCTTGGAGTCCCTGGAGTCGATTCAGACCTTTACACCTCTCAAAAACATCAAGAATCACGAAATCCAGTTTTGGTTTGTTCATACTTTTTCAAAAATCGAATTCTGTTATTCATGCATCTTTAACATGTTTTGATGTTTGTTTTGTGTTTAGATTATAGTTTGCAAGCTTTCTGGACAATTTAATTGCATTTTAGGTACCAAAAACACGAGATGCCATGGCTAGGGTTTCCTGTTGCATTTTAGGGCTTCTCTAAATCCGTTAAATTGGACCAAACGAATGCCAGCAGTGTGTTTAGAATTTCATTTGCAATCGATTCATGTACTCACAATCCATTTATATTGCTTGTATGGAGTTTTTGAAATATGCAGGGGCCATAGCGTCGAATTTAGCCGACGCTAAATTTCTAGAAATTCAAACGAAGAAGAAGGTGTTCTTCGCGCGTGATTTGAATTCCCAGGAAGAGTTTTTGCTTAAAACGAATTCGCTTCAATTTCTAAACATGTGGACGCTCTAGCTCAGTTGGTCAAGGCGCGTGTATGTGAAGGAGAGGTCACCGTTTCGAGCCTGACCAGGACCATATATTTTTACAAGTTTGAAAACTAACATACTTTTCTTATTTTTCTTTAATATTTTTCTTTCTATTTAATTTATCTCTAATATTTTTTATCATGCATCTAAAAAACACCAAAAATATTTATTTTTTGCATTATCATCAGAAAAATGTTTATTTAATTTTTAGCATTAAAATTATTATTTTTGCATGCATATTTAATTTAATTACTAATTAATTGTTTAAATGACTTTTAATTGTTTTTAAATTATCAAATCGATTCAGAAAATTACCAAAAATTTATCTTATCATATTAATGTCATCACTAACATAAAACCTTTTTCCTCATTCATGAATATTTGTTTTTTACTAACATTTTCCTCTTATGCAATTTTCTCGTATTTCCGATTATGTATCTGTTCACAGGTTGTAACGTTTCGGACGATTTTTCTCGCTTTCTTTTTTTTCAATTATGTAACTGCCTATGGGATGTAATAGTTTAATTAGGAGTTTTACTTTCCGCACTCTTATTATGTAACTGCCCCAAAGCCATGTAATAGCGTAGGATTTTACCTTTCCGCACTTTACTTTCCGCAATTTACTTTCTGCACCCTATAAACTGCTAGTAATTAGGCGTGTATGGAAAGATAAAATTGGACATAGATCACTCATAATTTCAAGATAAAATATCTGAATTGACACACTCTTTCGCACATGCACCCCTTAGGGTAATTCTCTCTCGTTGCCTTTACAAATACAAATGGTCAAGTCCCTCGAACGTAGAGGTATTCTAGCACTGTTGCCTTCAAAACAAATCATCATAGTCCCTTCGATACAAAGATCATAGACCCACGATGTCGCCTACGAATACATGATCTTGACCCTCGATTGTCGCCTACGAAAAATGATGACAGTCCCTTCGAATGTGCTAGGATACTCCTACAAGTTGCCTTCTATGACCATCCGATGTCCCTTCGAATGTCCCTTCTACATCCAACGAATGGGGTTACCTACCAACTAATGGTATGGATAGCGCTATTCTAAAGGAACGTAAAATAACACGAAAACGACCAATTCTGAGTAGGTAATAAGACTTTTAGTTGCTTGCTCTATCAAAATACTTTTCACACCATACACTTTTGTCAATGTTCAAACTCTTTTCAAAACGAAACATTTCCGAACACTTTGTATACATTCCTACATGAATCATTACAAAGTCAAAGCGAAATGCCTTTTCAAAACATTTTTCAAACACACAGAAAACACTTTTTTTTATCTAAGAGCAACTAAGAGCCCGTAGATAACTACGGATGGAAAGGGGTGCTAATACCTTCCCTTTTCATAACCTTCTCCCTTACTCAGAATCTAACGAAGGTCTTTTCCTGTTCTTTTCATCTTCCCTTAATTGGATAAAAGAAAAGTCGGTGGCGACTCTTGCTATCCGCACAAATTTCAAACACTATTTTTAATTCCACTTTTCTTTCTCGCATATTGACTTAAGTATTAGAGTGTAGTGGTAATCTTGTAGGCCGTCTCCTCCATTGCATCGAAATATCAAAACTACTGTCACTTTCGATCATCATTCTATTTTTGATTTTTGAATGGAATAAATTTTTAACACTCTTATTTTTGTTTTTAGTTTTTTTTTTAAGTTTTGTACTTAAAAGCATGCAACATTTGAACTGAAAATACACGACCATTTTATAATTTATAATGAAACTAAATAAATATTATCTATATAAATGAATAATAAGAAGGCTTAAATACTTTGATTTATAGGGAAAGAAAAAAAGATTGAACTTTACAAGAAATAGAATTGTTTTCTCCATTCTTGGTGGGCCTAAGTTGCTATGGCGTCACCCAACAAAAAGAACAATCATTTGTTAAATTTTTCATTCCATCATACACCCTCCTATCAATGTTTAGAGCCTAAGACCCCACCATCAAATACATTCAACCAACCATGAAGATAGTAACACCCACTCAAAGGGGACATCAAAGAAGGTAATTTATAAGCTTTTTCAGTTGTTAATGTACTATTTATAACATCATGTTATTCATTAGTAATCTTTAATATTATTAAAATTGTATATATTATCAAAGTACCTAAAAAAAGATTTTGATCCAAAAGGGAGTTGGGGTCACAGTTGGATTGTTTGGAATATACTTTATACGGTCTTTTGTCTTTCACCAGTCAAAATGGATAAGCTTGCAGCTTCTACATGAATGTGACTGTGCACTAATAAAACCATTTCTCTTTAAATTTTTTTTTAACTCATTAATTACTCTTTAATAAAGAGGCCTATTTGGTCATCAAGAAGAGGTCGGTTAAAGATGAAGGGTTGGATTCTGACAATGACACAAGTAAACTAAAATGAAAAGGACAATTTGCACTTACAAATAATAAATAAATTTGATTCAAGGATAAAACTTTGGGAGATTTCAATCCACGCCACTTGTCAGCACTTGTTAAGCCTATCTACTACCTATCCATTAATGGAGAATGCTTATGCATTCTCCATTCTACCCTCCCCTCAAAAAAAAAATTTCACTACATAAGGGGCATTTTCGTAATCCAATAAATCAATTTCAATGGCCAATCACATTCACCACAACTGCCAAGTGTCACTTCTTTTTTCAAACCACATCTGGAGGGAAGTAAAAAATCGGGTAAAGGCTGTGTTTCTGTGAAAACCCAATGGATACACATCATAGGCAAAGCATAAACATACCTTTTGTTTCTTTCTTTTCTTCATCTTTCAAGGTTGACCGTGTTCCTTCATCTTCTTCTACAACCCAAGTTGCAAATCGTCTCCCTTCCACTCATCACCGGTTTGTTACATCGCCGTCTCTCCTATTTCTGTTCTTCTTTGTTGTTTATACGGTTTTATTCAGGTTAATATCATGGTTTTCTGTTTTTCTTCATCTTTCTGTTTTCCTTTGTATTTTTCACGGTTCCCTGTTTTCCTTTGTGGTTTTTACGGTTTGATTAAGGTTATTCTCATGTTTCCTATACTTATAATGTTGTTTCTGTGAATCTTAGGCTACACCATGTCAAGGCCACCTATTTCAATCGCTGACTTGCCGAAAACAACGCTTGGAAGCTCGCCATTCGTGTAGTGGATCCGTGGACTTAAAGAACTAACGCCAAAGATCACATCAAGCCGTGATTCGTGACACTAAGGTATCTTCTTTTTGACTTTCCTCTTTTAATGACTCCTATTAACTTGGTTTTTTATGACACATTGCCTTGGATTTTGAAGGGTGATAAAATCCATGTCGTAACCCGTTCTCGAGAACTTGAGACATGGAAACAATTGTTACAGGAGAACAACACTTACATGATATATAATGGTGAACCGATGAAGAATGACCTGCCATTGAAGGTTTGTGACAACAACTTCAAGCTCTTTTTCAGTGTTGGAACAACGATTACCCAGGTTGACATTCCTGAAATACCAGCTCAGACGTTCTAGTTCAAGCCATTCCAAGATTTCCTTAATGGTGACTTTGATGTCAACCGTGTTTATGGTAACTAACTGCTGTTATCAATTCTTTACCCTATGTCTACCACTTTTTTCTTACACTTTTAGCATTTATAACTTTGTTCACATTTTAATTACTCAGATGTGATTGGAATCCTACAAACTGTGACAAGGACTCAAGTAGCTGCAGCTGGAAAGAAAGCATGTGTTAATCTGACCTTGACAGATGAAAGGTTTGTAAATAATTTAGCTTTTGTTTTGGTACCGTTTTACAAATACGTGAATCTCATCCTGCTTATTATCACTATGATAACACATTTTTGCATTCATTTAATAGTGAAAACGAAGTTGACGTTACACTTTGGGAATCATATGCAAATCAATTCATGGCGTATACTGATGAAACTGAGCCAACAGTTATCATACTCACACACGGTTGGTGTCGGCAAAGTTCGGGTAAGCAATAATTCCAGAATTTCATGCCGTATATGCCGTATAGTTAGTCCTTTTACATGCCAGAATTTAATTTGACATCGACTGCATTTTGGTTTGTTGTTTTTTCTTGCGCATACGGTAGCAAATGGAAAGCTTTACATCTCTAATGCTTGGAATGGTTCCAAGCTTCTGATTAATTTGGACCATCCTGAAGTAGCAGGTTTAAAGGCTAGGTACGTAATATTTCATGCATACAATACTTATACAAACTCACTGCCAATACAAAAACCAAGCCTGTTAGAAATTCTGTTTTTTAAAGTAGTTTCTTATTATATCACAGATTTCTTGATGTTAAACCTTCACAAATGACTACCCAAACACGATCAATGAGTTCGTGTTCTCAGGGTCAGTTTGATGACAGATGCTTCTCCAATGTTCAGGATGTCATATCAATTGGAGATATGATTTGTTTGACTCAGGTGGTACGGTATTTTTCATTATTTGCCTTCAAAATTCTCTCAAATGAATGACATCTTATTTTCGTTGCTATTGTAGGAGACGTTTGTTAATACTGTTGGGGAAACTAAGCGTTTCAGACCAAACCGTTTTGGGTGGTATTATGAACTCTGTGCGACATGTAACAAAACCAACCAAACACCTAGTTGTCCATTCCAATGCGGCTGTTCAGGAAACAGTTCCAAACCAATAACGAAGTAAAATTTTTTTTTACATCTTTTCCTTATTATACAACCTCTTCTCATTACTTATGGTTTAAACGTAACTATCTAATTATAACACTTTTCACACTTTGTAGGTATAAGCTCTTGAAGTTGAAGTTGAACATGACATGAAATCTGGGTTTTTTGTTTTTTGGGATAAAGAATGCATTCCTTTGGTTAGGATGACAGCTTTTGAACTGAGACAGTTGATGAAAAAGGTTTGAACCGTTGTTAATCATGATAATTCGTACTTTTGTAGGATCCTACATTCTAACAATTAATAATACCCGTATTCATAAAATCATCAACATACATGCTTAATACATTATAATCATAGATTACAATTATCTTATTACAATTATCAACATACATGCTTAATACATTATATGGAATTTGCAAATACATGCCATCCGTATAGTAATGATTACCACCTTCTTTAGCCATTTAAAAAAAGACAAACTCTGGATTATAACCTCCTAATATATAGAAATTTCAAAAGCAAATTGATTTTGTAGACCAATGAATACCATCCTAAAATATACCCAGAACACCTAGACATGCTGCTTAAGAAGACTTTTGCTATCCGTGCAAAGTACCAGCCAAACTACAATCAAGCTTCTGTGGTCAAAATTACATGTGACCACGATGTTATAACTATGATTGAAAATGCCATTATTGACGCCAAGGTATGTTTTGTTAATACACGAAATTTTATGTTCATGTAAATAATCTATAAAATTAAAGGTAACTTAATGAATAACTCAGTGCCTACTATCATGTTCAGTTAACTGAAAGCTCCCTAATCTGTGAACAACCAAACAGTCATCACTCGGCTAAGGGGAAGGAAAAAGCCACCACAGAAGACATCGTGAATCAGATTGCACTTCCATAGTCCTCTGTTGCTGCTGTAACTCTTTAAACATGTATAGTTTGTTAGGATTTTTCCTTATATACTTTCTACTTATATCTTTTTTTTCTTTTCCCTACCAGAGTACTGCATCTGCAAACCAGAATGGCAGTCCCGAACCAATTGCAAACAATACTCCTTCAAAGAGAGTCTCACATGAAGCAACTGATGAACTGGACAACACAGAAATGCTCTCACCAAAACTATCGGCAACTAAGGCTGCAAGGACCAAGAGTGCTAGACACTATAAGATTAAATGAAGTTCTAGGATGTTCTTGATTCCACTTTTATTTCAATTTGTCTGTTATTGCAAATTGTAACAACTATTTTGTGTTAGGTGTTTGGTTACACACCTAACTTCGAACATCTATTTTGTGTTGTGTCTTTGCTATATAGAAGCACAATGAACATCTTTGTAGTTAATTGTACTTTTATGGATGTATTAAAAGTAACATTTCTATTTAATTAATATCTATCTATCATTGGTTATCCTGTTGTGAATTGTTCATTATATTTAATTGTTCATTTGTCATCCTTTTGTGTACTATAGGGAAAATATACTCTTTCTCTATAGTTAGTATTTTATACAATATGAATATTCAGCTTGGTTTCTTTTTTAGAACATTTTGGTTTGATACATGTTATATTGTTATTCAAGCATGCATCTTACTTTACCTTCTAAATGTTAACATGATATAATATTAGCATAACTTACTGTTACAACAGATTGTCAAAAAAAAAATACTTCATCTGGTCTGATGTTTTCCTTGGCTTAAATGTTAACATATGATTACTGCAAGTTTTACTTAATAACAAATTTCTAACAAATGAACAAAGTGGTATTGTTTTAGTGGACCAAGTTGCTTACTGCTATCAAATTTGCCAGTGATGTTAAAATTTACAGTTTATTGTGAATATTTAGCCTTTATGTAACACATGCATCAAGTATTGATAAAGCATAGCTTTATGAAGTCACATATCATGAAAAATGTCTTAGACTGGTATAACCACAGTTGAAAGTGGAAGTAGATAATAAATTGTGGTAGGCAATAGATCATAGATGCAATGAACATTAGACATTTAAAGGCTTCTGATACTTGATATTAGATAACACACTAATGAATTTTTAATATACATTTTTCATGTCATTAATGGTAAGTCTTAAGTCTGTTTTATATGCATTTACCTGTGCCCCAAATGATTCCGAGAGAAGCTGGTTTTTGAGATTCTAACTGTACAGAATGTTTGTAAGCTAATTTTCTACCCTGCTGCTGCTTCTAGATCATATATGAGTATTGTAACTAATTTTCTCCTTCTGATATCAGTTCTCTTTTATTATTGATATAACTTATTTTACATTTCACCTTCACCAAATAAATTTCACCATCACTTTTTAGCAGCTGTAATCCTTTCAATAACACTTAATTAACATTTTGCAACTATAACTACCCGTCAATTTCACTCTCTGCCCAATACAACACTTCCTCATCCTTAACTTTACTTACTTTATTTTAGTAGTTGTTAGATAATTGTACCAAATTCAAGTGCTGCAGTTATCCTATAATACATTGATACATTCCTACTCCCAATTTTAAAAATACTGTCACAACTAAATTATTTATAACATACTTGTCTTTGTCACTCTTTCTTTGATAAACCAACCTGCAAGGCAATTAATGTTTGCCTCATGAAGGTACCTCCTCATGTACTATATCTCTGTTTTTTAATTTCCTACCTATACAATCAGTACATAAAGTACTCTGATTAGACAACAATACTGCTCTATGGATAGCTGCAAATTAGCACTTTATGGACCTGTCATATCTTTTGGACCTGTCATATTTCAACAACAATATAACACTAACAATTGGTTTGCATCCAAATGTAAATGACATCAATCCGGTTATACCATAACAACAATTTAATAATATAAAGTGGAAACTAACACTGCTGTCACACTTTTTACATTGTTTAACAAATTAGTAAAAACTAACACAATTGCTTCATGTTTTTACATGCTTTTTAAGCTGAGGAACTTCCATGGTGAGAACAGTAGCCACAGGGTTTTAAACTTATGTTTAACTGCCACAATACGCGCCACAACTTCTTGATAAGCAAAATTGTAAGTTTTCTGTAATTAGTTATGCCAAAACATATTTATAGTTTTCTTCTTTGTCCCTACTATTACCTCCTATTGGTTCATTGAATGCTCTGTTCCACCATTATTGTTCTAGGCGCAGAGTTGTTTAGAATGATTAACTGTCAACGTTTTACAGTGGATGCAAATCTTTATCAGTCGATGCCAAAGTTGCTTGCATCGATACAATTCCATTCATGTATTGATACAACTCTTTTCGCATTGGTGCATACAGTGTAACATTTAATTTTTCAGAAATAAGATTTCCTTTGCATCGACCCAAATAATTTTGTATTCATGCAAGCAACAAACAGAACTCAATACAAATTGTTGATATATATGTGTCGATGCAAATATATATGAGTCGACTCGTATTAATGCAAAATTGTTTTATCTATTGATGCATTGCTTTCTCTATTGACTGAAAATGTTATGCACTGATGCATTCATTCTATTATTCACACAATTAGACAATCAAGGATATATATCTGTCATCATTCAAAACAATATTGCTCACATCAAATACTGTCAACCTTGGAATACAGGTTAACATTTTGGCAGAAACAAATGGAGAACCGGTCAAATACTGATATTGCCCCCGGGTATAACATTACATGCTACATGTCTTCATAATACAACTATTGTGTTTATAATTGACAATCCTTATTCTTATTCCATCTGTAGGCCAATTAATAACACTACCATTATTAATAATGCTACTTTATGGAAAACGTTTGCAGCTAAGAGGGCCAGATTTCGACGTTTTCAAATACTAAAGCATAACCAAAACAAACGTCGGAAGCATGATAATGCAAGTACAAACACTGCAAGTTCATCCAATAGGACACCCTTATCTGAAATATCCCTGACAAATGCATCATTAAATTCCACAAACATTGATGTTGTTAATGGGAATACATATCCTCACTACACTAGTATGAGGAAAACTACTCAACCAAACGACAAAAGCAAAACACCAGCAAAGATCTTTAACATTCATAAAATGGGCACCAACCTATTATCTAAGTTCTCAAAAGTTGCATCGAATATAGAAATTGAAAATCAAGTCCCCGTTACTACTGCTGGTCTGTCCTTTCAAACTACTGAGATCAATGTCACACATCAAACTTCGCATACAATAGCGTAAGTTCGCATTGAAGGTTTTTGCATCCACTTTCTTAATTTAATACAAACAAACTTAATACAATTGTGAATGGTTTTGCAACAGGCACCTCAATTCCCTGAACTGCTTGCCAAGTAACCAATCCATCAAAAGATCCAGGGGTCGTCCTAAGAAGAATGCTGGATTATCTCATACAGTATTCAACCTTATGCGACCCGGTCAAACAAATACTATCACATCACATGTTGATTTGTATGCGCAACATTATTATAATTTAATATTATCTTATTTATACTTACATTTACGGGGAATTCACCTCATATTCTTTCATATTCGTTATAGAACAAGAAATATTCTAAATCCTGTGAGCCCATCCGAAAACATATTTTCGGCAACACAAGCTACAATGCTTCCTCCGAAGGTACCAGCATCTGCAACTCAAAAACAATATGAGGAAAATTCAAACAACTATGCAAATCAGGGTATGTACATAAAGTTACAGTATTGGTCAAATAACATATATATATATATATATATATATATATATATATATATATCTTTTGTGTCACATTGTGAGTTATGTTCACTGCAATGTTTTAGTGTAATGCACTGTCAACAGAAATGTTGTCAAAGACATGGTGCATCAGTTGCTCATCACAATGCTTTTATACATGGTTTCTTAGTTATGTCATCCATTTATATATGCCTTCCTATTAGGTGCCTCATACGACGATACGACCAATCCTACTACTCAAGCAATCAATAGACATCTGGATCGTCCCACGGATAAGGCTGGTTTTTACGATAGAGTCTTCAATGTTATGCACAATAATCATACGTATAACTTCACAACAAATAGGTCTCCCTCCCCACTGTCGGAAAAAGTGAATAAGTAAATTTTCCACTACTTATAACATTCTATGGTAATAGAAAATCTTTTGTACTCATAACCCATGTTCCAATACAGGCAAGACTGTAAACTCTCGCCGACCAACAATTATCCAAGCACTTCACGTCGTTCAAATACACTTGGTTCAACCTCTACTCCTACTTGTCCAATTTTTACACCCACTGTTAACCTGGATTTTGAGTCTGACGACGAAAATGATAATGATTCAGATTACGATCCATTTTACGGTAAATACACTTCTCTTTTACCAAATTATTTAAATTCAACATGTTAATATAATATGACTCCAGTATTACTTAATGCGTAATAACGGTAAACGTTCTTTAAACAGTTCCCGAATCAGATGATGATTCCTCCTTAGACAACGAAGATATGTTTCCACCTTTTACCTCTGTAGACAACTATGACAACAACCGACATGGTAAGTTTTGGACTAAACCTGTTCAACAAATTTTCAAACATGTCTTATTTCACTGTGTGCTACAATATAATTTATAAAAGGCCTCCTCTTCATTATTTTTATTATTCCTCTTAACAGGTTATTGCGATTTGGGTGATGCACTTATTGAGTGCAGACATTGTAATGGGTTGATGTGGTATCAAGAAAGAATGGAAAAACATAGACATTCTGCAAATCCAAAGTATACCCTATGTTGTGGAAATGGCAAGGTTCAACTTCCATTATTAAAACATCCTCCTATTGTTTTAGCACATTTGTTGTTTGACAGAGACGCCAAAGATAGTAAAAACTTTCAACAAAATTTGCGCACTTATAACATGATGTTTTCTTTTATGTCACCTGGTGCAAAGTTGGACAACAAATTCAATAATGGTAGGGGACCACCAACAATACGGATTCAAGGTCAAACATGCCATCGAATAGGCTCTCTTTTGCCTAACGAAGGACAACCACCTAAGTTTGCACAACTTTACATATATGACACCGAAAACGAAATTACAAACAGGATGAATGGACTGAGGTATGCAAATATTCCTATATAATGGTCCAATCAAGCTTATTTATGTTGCTGCCTAATATCCAATTTTTATTGTCATTCTAGGAACCAAAACAACATTCAACTAACAATTGTAGAAGATCTATCTCACATGTTGTATACACATAACATCCATGCCAAAAGTTTTCGGATGGCAAGAGACAGGCTAAACCAAAGCAACATTCACAATTTGAAGCTAAGATTAATTGCAAACAGAACTACAGACGGTAGAGTTTACAATCAACCAACTGTTTCTGAGGTAGCTGCTTTAATTGTGGGGGACATTGACACGGCTGAAGAAAGGGACATCATTATGCAAAAACAAGGTGGGAAGCTGAAACGTATTGATGAATTTCATGCTAGCTACTTAGCTTACCAATACCCTTTAATATTTTCGTATGGAGAAGATGGTTATAGACCAAACGTCGTTCACCGAGATCTTGACATATTTGATGAAAATCCGAGAAATAGACTTACAATTAGAGAATGGTTGGCTTTTCGATTACAAACAAGAGCTGCAGAGGGTAAAACACTTCTATCTTCTAGGAGGTTATTTCAACAATTTTTGGTCGATGGTTACACCATGCTAGAAGGAGAGAGGTTACAATGGCTTCGAAACAACCAATCCAAACTTAAACAACCTCAGTGAAGTTAAACAACCTCAGTGAAGAGGCAAACAACAAAGAAACATCTGCTTCTAACACAGGAAAAAGAGTTATTTTACCATCATCTTATGTTGGAAGTCGAAGGTTTATGGATCAACTTTACTACGATGGCATGGCCATATGTAGTAAAGTGGGGTTTCCAGATCTATTTGTTACATTCACATGTAATCCTAATTGGCCTGAAATTCAAAGAGCCCTTCATCCTCTAAACTTAAAGCCTCATGATAGGCCAGATATAATTTCTCGAGTTTTCAAAATGAAGTTTGACAATCTCTTAACTGACGTCACTAAAAAAGGAATGTTAGGCAAGGTCCTCGCATGTAAGTACATATTTTTTGTTGCACATTTATTTTCATTTTTATAAGATATAAATATTAATTCCATATACTAATTTTACAATTTCTACTCATCTCTTACAGACATGTACACAATTGAATTTCAGAAAAGAGGATTGCCACACGCTCACAACTTATTTTCTTGCACCCAGCGAATAAATACCCAGAACCAAGTGATATTGACAAAATAATATTTGCTGAGGTACCAGATCCTTTACAACATCCAAGGTTATATGAGTTGGTTAAGAATAACATGCTACACGGACCATGTGGTTTGGCTAATCCTAAATGCCCATGCATGAAAGACGGAAAGTGCACAAAGTATTATCCAAAAAAGTTCCAAGATGTTACAATTGTTGATCAAGATGGATATCCAATGTATAGGAGGAGAAGTAATGGTCATACAATAGAAAAGAATGGTATCACATTTCACAGTGGTCATGTTGTTCCTCACAACCCGAGTTTGTTATTGAAGTATGAAGCTCATATCAACATGGAGTGGTGCAATCAAAGTAATTCAATAAAATATCTCTTCAAGTATATCAACAAGGGTTCAGATAGAATATCAGCTGTTATTGTTCCAAATAATAGTAACGGCGAAGGTAATGTTGATGAAATCAAACAATACCTTGATTGTAGATATGTTTCTCCAAGTGAAGCATGTTGGAGAATCTTTTCTTACTCAATTCATGGTAGGAAACCAGCAGTTGAGAGGTTATTTTTTCACCTGGAAGGAGAGAATTCAGTATATTTCAAAGATCATGAACAAATGGGTAATGTGCTACTAAAGGCAAGTGTTACTGAGTCTATGTTTACGGTATGGTTCGCCGCTAATGCACAATATGAGGAAGCTAGATTATTGACATATGGCCAGTTTGTTTCAAAATTTGTTTATGTCAAGAAAACAAGGTCTTGGAAACCAAGGAAACGGGGGTACACAATAGGGCGGTTAGTTTGGGTGCTTCCTACAACTGGAGAATTCTATTACATGAGGATGTTGTTAACTGTAAATAAGGGTGCAACAAGTTATGATGATCTAAAAACAATTGATGGTTATAAACATCCAAGTTTCAGAGAAGCATGTTTTGCAATGGGATTTCTACAAGATGACAGAGAGTTTATAGAAGCAATAAGAGAGGCTTATGATTGGGGATCTGGTGTATTCTTGCGCAAGCTCTTTGTTACAATGTTGATTTCAGCTTCTATGAATCGACCTGAACATGTTTGGCGTAATACTTGGAGGTTATTAGCTGATGGTATTCTTTATGACCAAAGAAGATTGTCAAATAATACAGGTACAGTTACTATCTATTTGAAACATAAACAATTAACGTAATACATACAGATATTTGACATTAATTGTTACTTTTTTAACATGTTTTTATGCAGAATTGCTACTATGTGATGAAGAAATACAGCAGCTGACTTTGTTAGAAATAGAAAAACAACTTCAAAAAAACAGGAGAAGTTTGAAAGAGTTTAGACCAATGCCCTATCCAAATGATGATTTTCTTGGAAATAGGTTGATATATGATGAAAGGCAATATGATGTTTCAGCACAAAAGGAGATTTATGAAACTTTGTTCCAATCTTTAACAGGTACTTTTAGACACTACTATAAAATTTATTGCAGCATTTTAATTTTTAGGTGATTGTTGCCCTTAGGACATAGGAAACCGCAGCTATAATAATTTCAAAGAGTCCTTTTCAAACTCAATTAGTATTAACAACAACTTAATAAAACAATTCAACTTGAAAAACAATTCAATACTAACTCTTGAAATGTTGAATGTTGATAAGAAATATTCCATCATCATTGAATTCACAACATTCAATGAACAACAACAATGAAAACACCAAGTAAGACATAAAAATGTTTAAAACTAAGGATATAATTATAACAACATAAATGTTTAAACGTAAAAATATAGAAATAAACACAAAAGAATATTTTAATCATTATAATAACATTTCTTTCCAACAACACATGTTCATGAAATTTAAGCAATTGGCTTCTATGATACTAGGCGAACTTTGATAATTCTATTTGCCATAATTTTATATATGAAACATAGAGCATTGGCATGTACTCCTTAATGCTCTTAGCTTGCTCATATTTAGGAATCAAAGTAACCAATGTTCAAACCTCTTATCCAAAATGCCTCTGTTGAAAAGTCCATCACCACCGAATCAAACAATCTTTCATAGTACTCCAAGAAGACTAGAAAACTTAGATCCTTATCCTCAACCGCAAGGGCCTTTAGATCACCAATGTTGTTGAAGGCACTTTCAATTTCTAAAACAAGCATAACCCTATGCCCCATATTAATCAATTCCAAGGCATTAATGTCCACACCATCCAAAAATACTATAGAACTCCACTACATCCTAAGCAATATCCTCTTGACTTATACCCAAAGTACCATCATCTTTACATATCTTATATAATAATGACCATAAGCCTAATATTTTCCAAATAACACATGTTCATATTAAATTAATATAACAACACAACAAGAATTCTGTCCACCATATTACTCCAATAATTTTACACACAACAGCAATAATCCATACATAGTACACTTTATACAATAGTTTCCAATCCATTATTTCAATAATAAGCCACCAATATACGAAACAATTAATTACTTCAACAGGAATATACTGACTAAATATACTTCTAATAGCACAAAAACAATTTTCAACTCCATCAAAATGACAAATACAAAATGATTTTCTAATCAACAACATGCAAACAAACTTATTCTAGCTGGACTTTATCTTAACCTCCCAATCAGTCAACATCATCGAATCGAGCAAGAAACACGATAAAACCAATCGAAATAATACTATGACTGGGTTTCATATTAACGAACCTGCAAAATCCGTCCTCCGACAATGACTCATCCGTATAACTGAAACACAACATCCAACAATTAGACCAGCATGAACCGAAACAATCAGGATAGATGAAGTAAGAAAACATCAAAACCAAAACCAACCCACCTGGAATCAGAGGATAACACGATTGCATTGCAGGCCATAGTTGTGAAGATATCTTACAGGCTGGTAGATTTCGTGTAAAACAGATGCAGACTGAGTTTTTACAAATTGAAACGGTTCAGAGCCTTTTAAATACAGTGTTTATTGCATTCTTTATGTTAGTCTTGGTGGGACCGGTGGGAAAGGCTGGAAGTAATGTTTGCTTGCAAGGATAACCAAAAAATCATGCGTGATTTCAAGTGAAAACAGTTATGTTAAAATAGAGTAGTTATTATGATTCTACTAGCATGTCATAAACTTTTTAGACTTGGTCTTTTATATTTAATTAATTTATTATTAAATACATTTCAGTTTTCCTACTATATGCATGTTTTATATGTTGTATTTATAGGACATAATATTTTTATTCATTATATTTTTTAGCTACCTACATTTCATAAATAACTCTATTGATATTATATGAATACTTAGAAATATATGTTTTTTTTGTAACTGAAATGAATTCATGTTTTTCATATATTATAATTGACACATGTGTAAAGCATGTTTTATATTTTTATAAATATTTTATGCAATTATGTTATTGCATTTAACATTAAGATTTACTGTTTTTCAGATGAACAACTACAGATCTTCAATGAAATTATGGAAGCTGTCGTTGCACAAAATGGAAGGGTATTTTTTTTATATGGTTATGGTGGAACCGATAAGACATTTATGTGGAAAACACTATCAGCAGCTTTGAGATCAAATCGTGACATTGTCTTGAATGTTGCGTCAAGTGGGATTGCAAGTCTACTTTTACCAGGTGGAAGAACAGCCCATTCAAGGTTCAAAATTCCTGTTCCTTGTACTGAGTCATCAATTTGTGACATTGCCAAAAAATCTGATCTTGCTGGGTTATTGGAAAAAACAAAATTGATAATTTGGGATGAGGCTCCTATGGCTAACAAGTTCTGCTTTGAAGCACTTGACAAGTCTTTGAAAGATATAATGGGTGATGGTGAGGTTGGTTGTGACAAGATTTTTGGAGGCAAGGTAGTTGTGTTTGGTGGAGATTTTCGACAAATTCTCCCTGTTGTACCAAGAGGAAGTAGGTCTGATATAGTGCATTCAACAATTAATGCTTCCTATATTTGGGACCACTGCAAGGTTCTAACACAGACCAAAAATATGTGTTTGCAAACTGGATCAGAAAATAACAATGAGGAAGAGATTGAGAATTTTTCTAAATGGATTTTACAAGTGGGAGATGGTAAAATATCTGAACCCAATGATGGATATGTTGATATTACTATTCCGCCTGAATTAATTCTTTCTGATTATTTGGACCCAATTGAGAAGATTGTTACAAGCACTTACCCAAATCTCATTGAACATTTCAAGGATTCAAATTATCTACAAAGTCGAGCTATTTTAGCTTCAACAATAGAGATTGTTGATGACATAAACGACTACATTACAAATCTACTACCAGGTTCGAATAACAATGTCTTATGCTAATAAAAATTGAACTTTCGTGTTATTATTATATTCATGTCATTCATATTTTTATTAAATGCAGGTGATGTAAAGGATTATCTGAGCAGTGATTCAATAGACCGATCTGAAGCTAATGACAATGAGGCCTTTGAGCATTTAACTCCTAAATTCTTAAATTGTTTAAAAACATCGGGTTTACCAAGTCATTCTATGAAATTAAAGATTGGCACAACAATTATGCTCATAAGGAATTTGGATCAATCTGAAGGTTTATGCAATGGCACAAGATTAACAGTAACTAGGCTTGCCAATCACGTCATTGAGGCTTGCATTATTTCTGGTACCCATATTGGTAATACAATTTACATCCCAAGGATGTCATTGTCTCCTTCACAATCTCCTTGGCCATTCAAGCTTATTAGAAGACAATTCCCAATTATTGTATCTTTTGCCATGACTATAAACAAATCTCAAGGCCAATCTTTGAATTTTGTTGGTTTATATCTGCCAAAAGACGTCTTTAGTCATGGACAATTATATGTTGCCATGTCTAGAGTGAAAAGCAAGTCAGGTTTGAAGATTTTAATTCACGACAAAGACAAACTCCCATTAGATCATACAACCAATGTGGTCTTTAAGGAGGTCTTCCACAATGTTGTCTAGGTAAAGTTTCTTACTCTTTTTATATTTCATTTTTATATTTATCTACCTGTTTCTCTACGAATTCTTGCGTAATGTTGTTATTATTATTCCATAAACACTTACCACAATATACAAAGTTTTAATTTTCAAATTTCTATTACCATCAGGCCGGAACAACATTTCTATCTCCATGAAATACACAATATGGGGGATGATTACTTTCAAGCGGAAAAAACATTTCTTCATCTATGTTATTCTTTTTGTTAGGAATTTTATGGACCTACATTTGTAATGTCTTCTTTATTTTGATTTCTATTTACTATTATTTTTAATTTTTAAGTAACATTTCATTTCATTTTTTGGTGGGTAATTAATTATCCTATAATTTAAATATTTCCTTTTATTTGATTTCTATTTACTATTATATTCTAATTACTACCTTACATTTTATTTTATTACAAATACTAAATAATATTTTTCTTATAAATAAACGTACCCGTGCGGACGCACGGGTCTACGACTAGTGTTACATTATGTACGATACTTTATAAGGAATTTCTCCATTTATCTAGTGGACTTCTTCTCCATCTTTGATGGAAATTTAAAAATATTTTTAAATTTCATAAGTGTATAAATCATAATTTTTTTAAAATAAAGTGAATTCACAAGTACACCTACGAATTCACGAATTCACTTTTTTATTTAAAATAAGGTGAATTCGCAAGTGCACTTATGAATTTACATTATTTGGGTAATTCGTAAGTGCACTTACGAAGTCTGTGTGTTATTTTAGAAAAACGCACAGAAAAAACCCATTATTCATTTCATTTCAAAACACTCAAATTTCAAACTTTCTACTCTCAATCCTATCATTTCTACTACTTCAAACTCAAACCATTCAAGTTCATCTTCTCATTTTAACTCATTTCCACTCCTCCAAAACCAACTCCAAGCTCAAATTTGTATAAGTTTTCTTCACTTTTTTTATTCAAAATGTAAATTTTTATAAGATTATTAGGTTAGGTTGTAGAAATTAAATAGTATATGAAGTAATAGTAGGTAAATGTAGTTGTATTGGATGAAAAAATAGGAATTTTGGGACCGAGTTTTCTGGTTTTGGAATTTTCTGGACGAAGGGGTTTCGCAAGTTCATTTGCGAAGTGACCCTAGAGGGAATTCGCAAGTGCAATTGCGAATTCACCCAGAATGGGTGAATTCGTAAGTGCATTTGTGAATTATTGCTTGAGTTGTTTTTAAATTAGTAATCTAACAATTGTAATGGTTTATTGGTTTATTTCAGAAAAATGGCAGAGGACCATAATCAAGTGGCACGTTTGAGACAAGGTAGGCCAAGCCAAACTGCGTCGGATCATCGAGAGCGAGAGCGAAGGGCAATTGGCACAAAGGGCACAACTTGAGATAGCTTCACCTTCTGCAACGTCACAGAGGAGTAGTCTGCATGAGGCATCTACCTCTGGTGTACACAAGGAGGTACCTGATGAGCATGTACCAGAGGTAGAGGTACTGGAGGAGGAGGCCCAAGACGCTGAAAATGTTGAGGTCTCCGGCGACGATTTTGAGGAACCTGCAGAGGCAGAGGAGGATGACTATCCAAGAGGGCCATATGACACATCCCTCCTAATTTATTATCAAGATCATACTGCTCGTTTTGTCTCGGGTGGACAGGTATTATAATTTTTATGGTTCCTATTGATTTTTATGGTTCCTTACTCGTTATAGTTCGTATTATAATTTTTATTCAAAAATATGGTTCCGGTTGATTTAATTTCGTTGAATTTTTATGTTTCAGGAAATGAAGGCTTTAAAACATGCCAACCACTCTCGCAAATTTTTTTATCTTTATATTCCATAGGCTCAGTGGTTCCACAATGATATTATCGGATCTAGCATTTCCGAATTATGCAGTATGGATTATAATACAATTAGCACCGGCATGCAGGGTGCTTTTGTTGAGAGGTGGCATAAGGAGACGTCATCTTTTCACTTTCCAGTTGGGGAGTTGATGATCACGCTTGATGATGTTGCTTGCTTGCTCCAACTACCTCTTAGAGGTAGGTTACTCAACCATGTCAAGATATCCAGAGCTGAGGCGGTTGACTGGATTGTTTAGCATCTAGGAGTTGATCTGGGCAAGGCTGCTGCGGACTCCAACTCCACAAACGTGGCGCACGTGAGGTTCTCATACCTAAAGGAAATATATGATGAGCACCTCCGTCAAGCAGCACGTTCAAAAAGAGATGCACAGGCAGCTGGGGAGCCTGTGGACGAGGATATTTTTGTTCAGTTTCACCGTGGTTGTGTCATCCGGTGTTTTCTGATGTACTTGGTAGGCACATCCATCTTTGTGGACACGAGTGGACACTACACCGGTGTGGCCTACCTGAGGTATTTTATGGACCTATCTACAGTTTGTGACTGGAACTGGGGTGTTGTTGTTCTAACCTACCTCTACCAGAAACTGAATGAAGCTTCCAGATGGAGGGCAAGGGCGCTTAGTGACTCGTGCACACTCCTCACGATACTTTTTTATTTTAACGATAAATTTTAATTAGTTTTAATTAGCTTGTACGTACACATTATGTTTTTGTTGATGTAGAGCTGAATTATCTCATACTTTCACAGCATCCATGGTTACACCGAAGATCCCGATTATCAGGCCGCCATGCCAAGGGATGCCAATTTTATTCTGAACAGAGGCAACCAAAATGTGCTTCCTTACCGGGTGTTCCTTGATCGCACCAACCATGACGACATTAACTAGACGTCGTTTGCGGAATACAGGGAGGTTATGTTATCGATCACATCTCATTAATACTCTGGGTGGGTAGCTTGTGGGTCGAATATGATGGTCAGGTATCTTCTCAAGCGGTGTATGCGCCAGTTTGGCTTTGTGCAGATCATACCTAGATCTCATTTCCAGGTTGCTCCTGACACCATGACACAACGAGCTCTCGATGACGTCTTCCACGATTGGGAGAATCGTGTCATGCTAGAGGAGTATCAGATGATGTGAGCATACCATATGTGGCACTGCGTTGAAGGTTATGTGACATGGTTCTTTAGAGTGTCACACCTTTTCATGACACCGGATGGTCCTAGAGATCCACCGAGGCCAACACATGAGGAGCTCATGGAGAACAACCAGGCCCAGGATGACCATGTCATTGATCTAGTGCCAATCTGTCAGCGTATTCGCCAACTTGGACGGGAGGCATTGGATGCATGGATTGTGCATGAGGGCGGCCCCAATGCGGCTACCGTGATGGAGAGGATTTTCACTAAGGCAGAGCGTGCAACACATTACCGCAGACAGAGGAGGGCGCAGGGGTTAGGATTAGGCATACACAGTAGCCTTATGTTTTGTTATTTGATTTTGTAATAATTTGATCGCATTTACTTTCGGAACAATTTATGTAATTTGATATTTATGACTATTTTTCTCCCATCACATAGTAATATTTAGTTGGTTGGCGTATATAGAATGTGATTTATTTGAATTTATGAAAACGGAAATTTAATGCAACTTATAGTGAAAATCAATGTAGTTTTAAACATCTTTTAACACATTTAGGAAAGGTTTTGTAAGTGCACTTACAAATTGACCTTTCTGGGTGAATTCGTAAGTGCACTTACGAAGTAAGCTTATTTTTTCAAATTAAACGTTTAAAATAATAACACGTACAAAATAAGGTGAATTCGTAAGTGCACTTACGAAGGATATTTTTTATTTTTCAAGGGTGTGGGAGAAAACCACTAGGTGTTTGAAGAAATTCTCTACTTTATATATTCAACACTCTATTTTTTTTATCCTCACATCATCTTCTCTTTCTTCCATCTAATAATTTAACACACATTCAATTTTTACTCATTATTTTTTACATCATTTTTTACATTACTAATACTCCACATCACTTTTTATAATAGTTTTTTTTAATAAAATTCAATCCTACTCTACCATTTTTATTTTATATTTGATTTTTTATGTTTTTCAATAAAGCCGTTTTTTTCTAAATCAATTGAACCAAGTCTCTATTTATAGAAAAAAAATGAATTTAGTAAAAAAAAATGAATTTAGTAAAAATAAATAAATAAATTTACTATAAAATAATTAAACTCAAATAATTAACATGAGATAAAAATATACACATTCACATTAACCAATAACATTTTAAAAAATATTTTATGTGGTCTCACTCCCTCCTCATTCAACATGTTGAATGTTTTAAATACCAATTAATCCACCTCACTTTCAGCACTTCATTCAACACCTCATTACAAGCTTTCAACTATTGAAAAAAATTCAACATCCCATTCCATTATACATAGTGTTAGCGCATTGTTCAGGAAACCTTATGTAGTGATGAGTAAATTTAAATATGTCTTTTGTAGTGCTCTTCATATTAAAACTTGAATGGACCAATTATCAACAAATCTCTCTTTATCAAAAAGACACTTATAAAATGAAAAATATGTTTGAATTTTAATTTTTGAACTCACCTCAGAATAATAGTGCTTGTATGTTTTGATCGTGTGTTAACTATATGGGTGAATTTGAATTTCAAAATTTGGATATACTTTTGGATGGAATTTTATGCATCTCCCGACTCTTTATTTTAGAACAATAAGATGGATTTGGATTTCAAAATTCAGACAAACCACTGAACAATATTATGAATCCCTTGACAGTATTTAGAAATGAAATTTCATATCATTTAACAACGCATATATTATTCAAATTTTCAAGTTCTCATTCGAAAATCATACACCAGTCATTCGTAAAATATAAATAACCATACAAATTTAAAATTGTTTGCCAAATAGAAGGAAAAGTACAACTATCATTATGTATATCTAACACATTTGTTCCTCCTTTACTTCCTATACTCCAATGCATGCTATGTTTTTCTTAAGATTGAATCTAGAATAATCCTCTCAAGAGTTCCTTCCTAAAACTCTTATATAGTTATGGAATCTCTCCTAATAGCACAATACGGTGACAAATCAACAATACACCAAAAACATAGTATGTCATCGCCTGTTCCTTTTTCTAGTAAGTCCTAATAAGCTAACTTAGGAGGGTATCTTTTTGTATCTAGTATCATGCGAGGATGAGAAACCCTATAAAACCATTGAATGTAATCTTATAACATACTCCATGGATAATGAGTTTGCACACTTCGTATATCCTTTGGAGCTAGATGATTATGGTAGTTCGGAATATTACATTGACATCTCTGCAGAGAACAATGGTAGGAGCAGAAACTGTGTTGATAATAGACCATGGTCAATATAATCATATTTAGTTATATTGAAGTCCTTCAGCGTATATAGCTCAAAGACTTCCTGAAACCATGGATCATCAGGCTGCAACATATTTGATATCTTCCTATAATTGTATATACATTTGAACATGTTACAATACTACAAAAATAAATGCATCAATGTCACACAGTTCAATTTGTATAAATTTTTTTTAAAAAAGTACCAAAACATTTATGCTACCTCTCTCACACACACATGTGAACTGTAGCATATTGTGCATATATAGGAAGTAGTGAAATGTCTTCGGCGCCTCCCAAAAAACTAGCACATGCGACAACATCAAGTACAACTAGAAGAAGTTCATTATGTACATGTTCATCAGCATAAGTGTGAGCAACATGTGTTTCATCATATGTCTAAGATACATGACCCAACAAAGAAGATCCCTCGATAATTGCACCGATTCTTTATTCATCGTTTGCGGGAATCTAAATTTCTCTCTGTGCACTAAAGCATGTTAAGCCACTTGATCATGCTTGCATCTCTATTGTTCGCCAACCACTATTTCTATAATCAAACAAGAAAAAGTATGTCCAAATCAAAGAAGCGAGAACAATGTGCCTCCGAACAAAATTAAAAGATATAATGAAAAATAGAAAATTTCATATTTTTTTATCCGTACTAAGAATCCGAATTTCAAAATCAAAACTAAAATGTAGCATAGAGAATGCGTTCATGCACGTACCCTAAACCTTAAATGTCTCAAATTCGTACAAATATTATTAAGGACAAAACTATAAATTGAATGAACTCTAATGTAGCATAATATAACCTAGTAAGGAATCACATGCATCAAAAATGAAGGGAAAAAAAGTAAGAATGTGAGAAACTTACCAAATGTGAGAGATATTTGTGCTTAGATTTAATGAAAATGAATATAAGTTTCTGAAGATCCTAGGTTTGAACATACACACATATAACTTGAGAGAAATTTGGAGCAATGTGAGAGATGAGATATATGCTTCTATTATTTTGTTTTGTTTCAAATTGAAAGAAAATAAGAGAGAAAGATAGGCTCAAGTAAATTAAATCTTAAGGATTTTAATATCCCTTAGTAGAATCCATAAATAGAAATCCAAATATTTCTTTTACTTTGATTTTCCCATGGTTTTGAGGTTGGGTTTGTTGTGGTGTGTTTGGATGTGCCTGAATTCTAAAATTGGTACATTTTTTATTTTAATTTGTCGTGTTTATTGGTGTGTCCAAATTCCAAAATCCTGATTTTATGGGTATTTACAAAATTTTCTCCATGGTGTGTGATTAAGGCATGAGGTGTAGTGAACAATCACCTTTATTAAATAATCGATCATTCTTACTAGACTAAAGATTGTCTTATCAAAGATGTCTCGTGCAACTCAACAACACATAAGCAATAAGAACATATACCCACTATGAATACTAGACTTAAATCTATATCTAGAGTTTAGAACCTAATAAATGTTCATTCAAGAACAAGATTCAAACAGTATATGTCTATAGCAAATCAAATCCCGACATAAAGCAAAAACAAGGATAAACATCGATATTAATTTAGGAAACAAATATAATACAATTCCATAATTAGTATATATACATAAAATCATACTATACTTACATACAAACCCCGACAATGAATAACTAAAAAGAGAAGATGGATTAAAAACAAATAACTTTCGCGGTGTCAACAGGATGGATGAGAATCCGACTCTGAATCCCAAGATGCATCATCTAATATTGTTTTCTAAGCCTTAAATCTCAAAGAATATTGATGGAAATGGGACAAGAAACATCCTCAAAATATGTTATAATTCTAATATATACAAATTATGTTCAAACTAATTCGTCTGGCACTCAAATTTCTCCTGACAAATTGTCATTTTCCCTTCACATTAGCCCGCGCATATCACACAGACTGATACAGAATATCTAAATTCGCCCAACAAATAGAAGATTAGCCCGGGGAATTTCTTTCGCCACAGACTCTCCTGACGAACAACTCGCGAAATTAAGATAAAAGCTACTGGAATTTTTCATACTGAGCTCGCCCCAGCCTCGCGCCTTTCTCTCCCGGCGAACAGTTCACCCTGCCTCACTCTTGACTTGCCTGGAGAATTTTCTAGGACATAGCTCCTTTATTTTTGGGCTTCTTTTCTTTGAGCTTTATCCTTTTATTTCTCAAAAATGCATCTTTGAAGTTGTGCCTTTTTATCTTATTGCTCAATGTTTCATCCATGCCTAAATAACTACAAAATAGATGAAAAAAATATCAAACGATACAATATTTACACGAAAATACGAGTATACGTAATATATACATATTTACATACAAGTTGAGGTTTATTCAAAGTATTTCAACAAATAAGTCGATAAGTGGCACAAAACTATACACAAATTTAACTACAATTTAACACTTAAAAAAATTCTCCCCCAACTTAGACTTGTTTGTCCTCAAACAAGAATCAACCAATCTAAAGAAACAAAAACTATCACCAAGAATCATGATCAACAAGTTTAAAAAAATGAACACAAATGTATGAATCAAAAGAAAAATGTACAAGCAACGCAATGCTTACCACTTTACTACGATGACATCTTGAAAATGAAACAACTCTTAAACACTAAACACATGTCAAAAATCATTAAGACAATACAAACTCAATCATGAATCACATAAATCACACATCTTCTAATGATGAAGAAAGTAGAATAGAATGAGGTAAATTACTCACACCCAACAATTATTCAAATATCCCGTTCAACTTAGGCCTTCATCAAAGCAAACTCATATCGAAAAGTATAAAAACTTTCACAATAATTTTCAAGGGTTGTAATGCGGCTTAGGTAACAAGGAAGGTTCATATCAAAATCCAACGAAATTTTTTGCCTAATATTATGAGAGCAATCACTTCTCACACTTTCAAGCAATAAAAAATTATAGAACCTTTCTCATTACTCAAAATTACAACCTTGACCTTATTCATCATTTTTTTCTTTCTTCCTTTTATTTTTCTTTTCTTTTTTATAATATTTTTCAACCACTTTATTTTCCAGCCTCTAGCAACCATCTTATAAGCAATCAACCATTACTCTCTCTAACTTTAATACAACCACACATAGTGACATGAATTCTCCCAATTTTCCTAAGTCAAGGAAAAAATTCTAACCACAATCTATGATTGAGGGTCAAGTGCAAAGAAACAAAATTAGAATTAATGATGAACTACTTGCTCATGCACAAGTCCATAGTTCAACACCAAGATAAATTCTAACAAAAAGGCTAAAAGGGGTTAACAAATGCTTGATCACTCACAAGGTAAATTATTTTTGGTTAGGTGGTTATGTTCAAAATCAAACAAAGTCCATTCATTGATCATTTTCATGTTTTCATACAAAACAACAAAAATGAAAGATTAAACATATGTCAAACGAGTTAAAATAAAAATGTTGGTCTTATGTGCATATAGTAAACAATGGAAAGCTTCCTCATAAAAAGTCTTGGATCTACGATGATTCAATCATGAACAAGTAGTGCAGAGGAATAAATGAAATTTAAGTTGTACAAATGAAAAGTTTCATAATCATTCTATGTTATATAAATAATTAAACACATACCTTGCATGGTTTCAACTTCAAACACTATCATTACCACACATTTCATGTTGAAACAATCAAACTTGGACAATCACAATATGTCTCCTCAATCCATTCAAAAAAGATTTTGGACAAACACAAAACAAAACAAATTTATAACATTCTAACAAAATTCAAATTAAACTAAACTACTAGACACAAATATATAAAAACTCAAAAACCATTAGGTTCTCTCCCAACAAGTGCTTGTTTTACATCGTTAGCTCGAGACCTTTATTTATTGATATTCTCCATGTTGCCTCTTCGCATGTCTAGTTGTCATTAATGATTATTCCTAACCAACACTTTAGCAAATGTGAAAGGAAATAAAGTATATACAATATACACAACTATAGAATGTATGTAAAAAGTGAATATTTATACTATAAACAAGTATGGAAAATCATGTTCAAATATAACAGTATGAATAAATATACGATATGTAAAAGGCTTTAAAACATGAAAGATATTGCAATGCGATTCAATATCTAAATACCAATCCCCGGCAACAACATCATTTTGTTGTGGGGTAAAGCAGCAACCAAAAGTAAGTACTTTTAATTTTGTTTTATTGTCTCAACGGGGATTAGTGTAAGGGAAAGAATGTCTCCAATAGTCTCTACGTTTCTAAGCTTGTTTTGAGGGGTTTAAAAGTGTAAAGTGAAAAAAGTAAATTATATGAACAAAAAAATACATTCTTAAGAGAGGAGAGAAGTCGTCGGGATTGAATTTCATCTACCCATCAAATACTTAAATCTACTGATAAATTGTATGTAACCTAAAACACTCGTCAATATCATCACATATCACCCACAACCTAGGTTATGTCTAACACAGAGTTGAGACCTAAATATTATACCTAAATATATCTCTAGAGTTTAGAACCTAATAGATGTTCATCTAAGAATAAGATTTGAACCATATTTGTCTATAGCAACTCAAATCCCACCACAAAGCAAAATCAAGGATAAAACATCGATATTGATTTGAGAAATAGATATAATACAATGCCATAATAAATACATATACATAAAATTAGAGTAAACTTACATACAAACTCCAAAAATTAATAATAAAAAGAGAAGAGAAAATAATAACAAATGTAACGCCCGAATTATTTAATTATTTATTTAATTTAATATTTTCGTATATTTTTTCAAATAATTGATAATATTGTAAAACGTCAATCTAAGTCATTATATGATTATAGGGTAGTTAATTGAAATAAGTTGTAGGAATAATATTAATAATACTAATAATATTTGAAATGTAGAATTTCTATTAAGTGGGCTAAGTTATTGTGTTGGTTGTAGAAAAGTGGGAGTATAGTCTAGTGTTATACTCCAAAAAAATTCCTCCTACTTCTCAAGATAATCTACCACTCCATCCTCAAGGATTCCACAAGGGTTGACCAGACAAACCCCCTTCTAAGCAATCAATCCAAGCTAGGGTTTTGCTCCTCTCAAGTCAAGATGGATTTCCAATGATTCAAGTGGTCATCATACCTCATCATATACTTCAAAGGATCACCATGTCAAGTTTCAAGCCTTTCAAGTCAGGATTGCTCATCCAGTTGCTCAGATGGTTGAAAATCAATTGTGTTGGACAAAAAGTCAACCGTGGTCAACATACAGTCAAACTTCATAATTTTTGGTCAACATCAATATTTTGAAGTAATATTCATCATTTGATCAAGGGTTGACCAAGATTCATTAAGAAAAATCAAGATTTGATCAAAAGTCAAAGTTTCTAAATTAGGGCTCTTCAGACAACAGTTAACAGAACTTTGACCAAGCATAACTTTCACATACTTTATCAGAAATTTTTCCACGAAAGCTCATTTTAAAGGGAATTCAATTCTCTACAACTTCATGTCTCACAAGCTTTGGCTAGAAATGCTCCATTTGGAAATTATAGATCAAAACATTACAGGTCCTCTTAAAAAGTGTAAGTGTTTTTATGTTGGCATTAATTTTTGGTAAAACTAGGATATGACAATGTCTTGACTGATGTCATGACATTCAGAGTTGAAGATAAATTCTGCATGAGAAGGATGATTCAAGTACAGCTCAAATTGGAAGCTAAATACTATGCTGGAATTCTGCAGAAAATTAACTGATGTCATAACCAATGTTATGACATTCTGTGTGACATTTGCTGTTCTGCAGAATCTTTTTCCTGAGAGTTTTCAGGAAGTTTGTTGAGCTGTTTTTATTATGTTTTATGTATTTGAATCACATGCTCACGTGGCTATTTGGTTAATCTTAGTTAACCCTAAATTGGTTTGTTAAAAAGGACCAAGTCTTTAGGATTAATTAAGTGAACCCTAGCTATTATTATGGAAGCCTAAAACTGAAGTTTCAGGACTGATTCTATAATAGGAAAAGAATCCTTACTCTGCTGCTGCGCCTCTGGACTGTATTGAAGATTTAGCAGGTTGTAATTTGTGTAATTCTAGTTACTCTTGTGAGCCAAGCAATTATCAATTTATAAGTGCCTTGGACTAGGATTTGGTTGTAAGGGTTGTTTATCACTCAAAGCTTTGAAGCACGAGTGTGGTGTCTCTTGATTAAAGCTTTGAAGCAAAATCAAGTTTGTTTATTGAAGAGTGTCTTCACAATTCAATTAATCAATAGGTTGATATCACTGCTGTAATTGAGGGGGAGTGAGTAGGAACTCAGGTCTAAGTAGGACTTAGATTGAAGTTGCATTGGGTAGGTCTTAAGTGAAGGAGATAAACTGGTTTGTTTATTCCTGAATTAATTCTACTAATAGTGAATTTCCTCCCTGGCTTGGTAGCCCCCAGATGTAGGTGTAGTTACACACTGAACTGGGTAAACAATTGATTGTGTTCTTTATCGCTTAAATTAATCGTGTGAATTGTTAACAGAGTGTCAGATACCGTGTCATAACATTCTCTGTGACATCAAGTCTGCTGCCAAGAATTTCAATTGGCATCAGAGCAGGCACCCTGCCTGTTATTTCTGGGTGAGATCTAGGGATAATAGTTTCTGGCGTTATGGACAAGGAAGGAGGATTTGGAAATAGACCGCCCATACTGGATGGATCTAATTATGATTACTAAAAACCTCGTATGGTTGCCTTTTTGAGGTCACTGGACATTAAAGCTTGGAGAGCTGCTGACAAAGGATGGAAACATCCAACCAAGCTTGAGAAAGATGGGACTACTAGTCTGAAGCATATGATGAGGCATAATGGTCAATGGATATGTTGGAAGTCCATCTTGATTTGAGGATAGCCAAACCCTAGTTTGGGTTGATTGCCTAGAAGAGGGTTTATCTGATCAACCCTTGTGAAATCCTTGAGTATGGATATGTGAAATGTCTTGAGAAGTAGGAGGGAAAATTTTGGGGTATGACAACATGCAACATTCAATAACAACACATGATATCAACAACTATCATGAATATACATCAACAACAACACATGATATTAACAACCATCATGAATATACAACATCAACAACAACACATGATATCAACAACACATAATGAATAAATTACTAGAAAGATAGCATGCAAGCATCAATCCACATCCAATTCATCAGCACAATAACATACCAGTACAAATATCCACAATTCGGAAAACCAACATTTTCAAAATAAAATTGATTACTTATTATTTTCTTCATCTCATTAAATAGATTATTTAATTTAAAGAATATTGTCCAAAATGGCGATTAAAACGGACTTACGGTTTGAAAGTTATGAAGTTTCAAAGTTTAATAATTTTACAAAAGTTACAGTGGTAACCGGTTCCTCTTTGAAAGAACCCGATTCCCACACTCATAGTGAAACACGCTCCTGGAAAATGTAATGCGAACTCGGTTCCTCCCAGCAGGTAACCGGTTCCCACGTTCAAAAATCTGGTTTTTCCTGAAAACTACACTAGGAACCCGGTTCCCCCCACAGGGTAACTGGTTCCCAAGACACAAATATCACCTTGTTGGAAAATATACCAGGAACTCGGTTCCTCCCACCAGGGAACCGGTTCCTGCGACCTCCTGTAGCAAAAAAACTCTATTTTGACAGCATGCTTCATTCTTAAATTCACACACACATCCAAATACGAATCATTCACCAATTTATCATCAAAATCATCCACTAAACAGTGTTTCAAGGCATAAGAACACAATCCAACAATAATTAACATGTGATTGACTCAACTTCATGCAATTAGACAATATTAGGGACAAATTCCATAAACCTAGAAAATCCTAAATTGGGATTCCTAATTACTCAATCAATCATATCATTTCCAAAATCTATAAGGCATAATAACTAAGAGAAATCACCCCTACCTTAGTCAATTGCTTGAATCCTTGAATCTTGGTACTTCTCTTCCTTCTTCCTCTTCTCTCTTTTCACGTATGATCAATTTCTCCAAATTCCTTCTTCTTTTTTTCTTTTTTTTCTTTTTTTTCTTATTATTCCTTTTTATTATTATTCTACAATAATAATAACCAAATAGTAAGTTAGAGGCTTTTACTCCTCACACCCCCTTCTACAATAATAATAACCAAATAGTAAGTTAGAGGCTTTTACTCCTCACTTTCTAATTAAATAAATAATTAAAAATCCAAATTATCTAATAATTGAAATATTGGGGTGTTACATCTTGAATCTTGTTCTTTAGGGTCCAACAATTATTGGTGTCATGCCCTGGGCTGTTGGAGTGGTATGCACACCTTGCATTAGGATTGTACTTTGGAGAGGAGGTGTTGACGTGGTGAGGAGGATCCCTCAAAGTAATCATCTCTGGTTTCAGCATGTGTTGTAGTGCTTGAGATAATGGCATGTTGATCTTCATAAATTATCTTCTTGGCGCATTTTGCCCACGCGAGTTGTCTTGTTGAGATTGCATTGACGTGGGATTGGAGATCAGAACTGCCCCCACAGATTTTTTGCGATCAGTTTTGTCACGGATCTTCTGACCATACACAACATTGGCTTCTTTCTTCCCGTTAAAAGATCTCTTCACAGTATTTGAGGATGTTTCGACTTGAGTCTTTCCGCTCTTGATTCCAGCTTCAATATGTTCGCCTGCCAATATCAGCGCGACGAATCTGGCTGAAGAGTTTCCAATCAGATGATTGAAGAATGGGCCTGTCAGTGTTCCCATGAACACTTCAACTAATTCCCTATTAGACAAGGGTGGTTGAACTCTGCCTGCTAGATCTCTCTATTCCTGGGCGTACTCTTTGAACTTCTCGTCACGTCCCATAGCCATACTCTGTAGTTGCATACGGGTGGGCGCCAATTCAGCATTGTACTGGTATTGTTTATTGAAAGCATCTTCCAAATTATTCCATGTATGAATATGGGTATTCTCTAGCTGATAATACCACTCTAACTATGCTCCGGACAGACTCTCTTGAAAGAAATGTATCCACAGCTCCCTGTCAGTAGTGTGGGGTTGGATCTTCAAAACATAGGACTTTAGATGAAGTTTCGGACAAGAAATTCCATAGTACTTAGCAAAGGTAGGGATATTGAACTTGTGGGGAATTACCACTCTACGAACCAGACTCAGATCATCAAAGTTTAACCTTGACATTTTCATATTTTCCACATCATTCATGCGGTCTTCAAGTTGCTTGTACTTTTCGTTGTTAGGATGTTGTTCGCTCATATAGTCTTCCTCTTCGTTTTCAGACCCATGATGACTTCCTTCATTGTTTTTTATGCTTCCTTCAGTTTCGCTGCTCTTGTCTGAGAACTCAAGTTGTTTTACTACCTTGACTAGACCTCTGTACCTTTTCCCCATGTTGAGAATACCAATGGTCTTCTTCTTTTTGATGACGGGCTTCTTCAGATCTTTCTAACCTTGGGCCAAATTGGTGAACATCTCTTGAAATTGAGCATTCTGAGCCTAGAGATCTTTGACAGTTTGTTCGAGAGCCATTTCTGTTGAAGTAGACAGTGAGAAAATGAGAGAACCGGTCTTCAGAGTACCTGTTATGAAATGTTATGCTATAATATGCAATGTTATGCAATGCAATATTTTCAAGGACCTTAGGAATTTAAATTTGGTAAACAAAGCACGAACAATTTTTTTTTATTAGTTTGATTAGTAATACAAAAGAGAGTTCAAGTAAAATAAAATTTCTAATGCTTAGGCCTCCCATGGACACTTCCTCTTTGTGCTGATGTAGGCGTTAATGCTCTGTTCTTCGTGAAGCAGCTTTGTCAACTCGAATACTCTTTTCTCACTTGCATAGCATTGGGCTTTGAATGTATCCCTTTCTTCTTTGAGTTGAATCCAGTATCTCTTTAATTCTTCAAAATCAATAGGCATGTCTGGATAAAGAATGGTACAGGGTTCGTCACCTACAGCAACAGGTTCCATAATTACTGGCAAGATAGCAATATATGGCATCATCAGGTTTTGAGCACGAGCTCGCACCCATTTGAGGTAAGGTTCCTAAGGAATGGAATTTTTATGCCCCAAGGTTTTGGTATCAGTTTTCTTCATCATGCCCCAAGCGTGCACAAATCTTCGGCGATAACCATGGAGATCGTTATCGTAGTCAAATACAATTTCTTGAATAAGTATATCATAAGGACCGTTTCTTCGAGCATAACCAAATTATCGTAATGCCAAAGAAGGGTTGTAGGTGATACCTCCCCTTATGCCAAGGAGTGGTACATTAGGGAATTCTCCACAACGTTCATTGAAAGTGAAGTCCTTTTAAAAGTAGAGACACCAACAGATATCTGAATGAGAGAGTGACATCAACCTTTGAGACCCACTTCACCCTTTGTTCGTTCTTTATTACTGATTGAGGAAGGTGCGAAATAAACCACCCGGATGATAACGATATGCAACACATGAGAGTTCCTTGTCTTTTCGTAGTACGAGTGTGGAGAGAATGCAGAATGTCTCTGAGTAAGGTAGGCACAAGATTATGAGTGAGGAAAATCTTGATGGCGTTCACATCTATGAATTGATCTGGATTAGGAAATAGCACCAAGCCATATATTAGAAAAGCCAAAAAGTCTTCGAAAGCATGGAAACTCATAGCCTTTAGGAATTCTTGAGCTTTCTTTATCATAAATTTGGAAAGCAAACCCTTAACTCCACTTCTTGTCTCCTGATTATCTTCAATGTCTGATCGCTTTAAATGTAACGCTGATGCGATGTCTTCAAACCTCAGAACGTTTTTTGAACCGGTGAATGGTATTTGATCAAGAATGAGTATCCCGAGTAGTTTAGAGAACTCTTCCAATGTAGGCACCAACTGATAGTCTGGGAAAATAAAGCAATGATGCTTAGAATCAAAGAACTGGAATACGACGCTCATGATGTCTTCTTCAAAACATGAGGTAACCAAGTCAAGTAGATAACCATGTCTTTTGATGAACTGAGAGTGATCGGGAATTTCTGAGACTAACTCCATGAGCTGAGAAGGTATACCCACAAAGTTGATTCGGATAGTCTTCCTGGAAGCCATAACCTTACAACAAAGAGCAAAGATAAATCCCTAGGTCCTTGAAATGGTTAGAAATGTTATGATGATATGATGTTATGATGTTATGATGTCATGATGTCATGTTTAAATAGCAAGCACAAGTAATTCGCACAATAGCCCTAGATTTAAGGCTTGCATAAGGTATAGGTGTCTACCCTACCGAAGTTTAAGTGGGCTCAACCTATCCTACAATAGTAACCAGGTTCTAGGAATCTCATATCACGGATCTTTCTTGCAAGCTTTATTTCAATACCACTACCAAGTGGTCGACCAAAACATCCTGAAAGTCGAATCTCAATGAGTGTATCATCGAGTATCAACTAACCGCAGTCTGCACCGAAGTCGGCTATCTCACTACCTTCTAATGGTCAAGATGAGTCAATTAGGGTTCTAAAGTTGAGTCAGTGCTTATGACACCACACAGATTCCAAATACTTCCTTAACTGAACATCAGGAGCACCAGGACATCCAAAGTGTCGCACTAACCGTAGACATCATTTTGACTATTTTGGTTTATGCCTAACATTCGCGATGATTTATTTCTACTTACCTAAGGAAACATGAATCCAGGTGTAGGATCCCCCACATATACAATACCCAATCAACCCTTAAAAATAAAGTAGACAAAGCAAACAGAAAGCAATAAAGTGATCTAAAACCCTAAGGTAGCCTCTCTTTAGGTAGTATCCCTAACAGAGTCGCCAGTTCTGTAACTCGGTGGGAGAACTGACTTATTTGTTTTACTTTTTATCGCAAATGTTGCAGATAGCAAGAGTCGCCGCCGAATTTTCTTTTATACAATAAAGGGAAGGTGAAAAGAACAGGAAAAGACCTTCGTTAGATTCTGAGTACGGGAGGCAATTATGAAAAGGGAATGTATTAGCACCCTTTCCATCCGTAGTTATCTACGGGCTCTTAGTTGCTTAGCTCACTTTGAAAATTTGCTTTCTGTGTTTGTGTAGTTTGAAAAGTATTTTGAAAAGAGATTTCGCTTTGACTTTGTAATGATTCTCGTTGGAATGTATACGAACTGTTCGGAAATGTTTGTTTGGAAAATGTTTAACTTTGTAATGATTCTCGCTGGAATGTATACAAAGTGTTTTTGAAAAGTTTTTGAAAAAGTGTGAGGTATGAAAAGCATTTTTTATGGGAGCAAGCAATATAGTCTTATTTACCTACTCAAAATGGTCATTTCCATGTTATTTATCCTTCTCCTTTAGAATAAGGCTATCCATACCATTTGTTGGTAGGTAACTTTATTCGTTTGGATGTGAAGGGATAATCAAAGGGCCATCGTATGTTCATTGAAGGAAACATGTAAGGATACCTTTAGCAATTCGTAGGTACGATCATCACTTATTCATAGGCAACAACTGAGGGACGAGATCATATATTCGTAGGCAACATCGAGGTTCATCGAGGGACTATGATCTTTATATCTAAGGGACTATGATGATGGTATTCGTAAGCGTCTTTGCTAATGGTACCCCTACGTTCGAGGGACATGACCATTGTATTCGAAAGGCAACAAGAGAGATACCCTAAGGGGGGTTCAAGTGTGAAAGGTGTGTTCAATTCAGATATGTTATCTTGGAAATTAGGGTGATCTAACGGTTGATTTTAGATCTTGTCATGCAAACCTATTATCATACATCTAAGCAGTTTATAGACAATTTATAAGAGTGTGCAGAAAGTAAATGTCATACGCTATTACATGGCTTTAGGGCAGTTACATAATATAGGTGCGGAAAGTAAATTACGAGAAAAGTAAATCTACGCTATTATAGAATAAACCTTGCCACCTATACATTATTTTCTAGAACTGTAAATGCGAAATAAAGTAAATAAATAATTGGAATAATAAGAAAAATGTTAGTGAAAATGTTTTGGAAATTAGTAAAAATGTTTTTAGGGTTAGTAAAACTAATTGAAAGAAAGAAAATATTTTTTGGAATTTATGTTGATTGATTTTAATTAGGAAAATCAATTAAAAGTTAATCTAATGGTTAGTTAATAATTAATTAAAATAAAAGAAAAATAATTTTTTTTATGACAAAAAATAAAATAAATATTTTTCTAACCTAATTCTGAAAATAAAATATTTTTTGTGATTTTTTTATGTATTTTAAAAATATTTTAAAAGAAAAAAAGAAATTGAAATACAAAAAATAGGAAAATAGATTAGTAAGTGAAAGGAAAACAATGCAAAAAATTATATACAACCCTGGGAATGGTACCCAGGACATGGGAGTCATCAGCATGCGCCTCCAACCATCTGAGCTATGTGTGTTGGTTGTCAATGGAATGAAACAAAATTATTATATAATAAAACAAAATTTTAAAATATTTGAATTTGAAATAACGCGCCCAGGGAGTCATCTTCTTCGCTGATCTGGCAAGGGTTTTACCTACAGACACAGTCCGTTGCTAAAATCTTTATCTACAAATTTTGTCTGTAGCTATAAGACCTGCAAATCACAAAATCTAGAAAACGCAATATAAATTTGTTATGAGACCATGAATCGATTGGTTTTGAGCCCCTAAACACAACCATGCCCTTAGTTTTGTCCAATTTTGGCTATTTCGTAAAGCCCTAAACTGAAGCTTAGAACCCTAACAATGGTGAATCCTCATACATGCGCTCAAACTTGAATTAACCTATCCAGATAGCTTCAAAACAACATTATGAGCATAAATATATAATCAAAACATGTTAAATATGCATGAAAATACGTAATCGAATTTGAAAAATATGTGTTCGAACCGAAATCGTGATTTTTGGATTCTGGATATTTTGACGGATGGTGAATGGCTGGCACTGATCAGAGAGCACCGATGGAGCTAATGAACACCTTAGAATTGCTTGAATCGATGGAATTATTGGCCTGCAAGTAACTTGGAAGTCACTGATTTTTGAGGTTTTGTTAGGGTTTTCTTGGTTGCAAAAATCCGTCTGTTTGGATTCTGGTGTTGTAGTATATATAGTGAGAGTGAAATTAGGTCAAGCATTGAGTGAAAATATATTGCCTTGAATGCAAAAATATTTCATTGAAAATTTTATCAAAACTTTCCAGAAATGGCTCAATCTTGCCTTAATTACTTTTGCACGAATTTGGTAGCTTGTGATGGGCTATCTTGGACCTCAAGTCATGTAAATACCAAGCCCAAATCATCTTATCTTTTACCTTTATATTTTATTTAATTAAATTTGAATTTTAACCATTTCATTCAAAAATAAATTAAATAAATAAGGAGGAGGTGTGGCAATGAGTGTAAAGGTCATGGATAATCTCAAGAATAAGTTTGGATCATGAAACTTAGGCCCATTTTAAAAAAAACTTGAATTTGCTAAGTATTTCTCTTCATGCACTTCTTCAAAAATGCCAAACTTGCACAACTTGTATCTTTCTCAATTTTCAACATTTTGAAGTATTCTTGGACTTTTTAGAAATCTCAATATGTCCTCTAAACACTTTTTTTGTTTCATCTTCATTGAAGTTTCCATGTTCATGTACACTTCTTTGCAAAAAGATGACTTTTTGTTGACTTTTAGAAGGACCTATAATGTCTTGATCCATAACTCTCAAATGAAGCATTTTTCGCCAAAGCTTGTGAGACGTGAAGTTGTATATAATTGAATTCTATTTAAAATGAGCTTTGGTGGAAAAATTTCTGATAAAGTATGTGAAAGTTATGCCTGGTCAAAGTTCTGTTGACTTTTGTCCAAAAACCCTAATTTGGAAACTTTGACTTTTGATCAAATCTTGAGTTTTCTTGATGGTTCATGATCAACCCTTGATCAAATGATGAATGTGACTTCAAAATCTTGATGTTGACCAAAAATGATGAAGTTTGATTGTATGTTGACCACAATTGACTTTTTGTCCAACACAATTGATTTTCAACCATCTGAGTAATTGACTGAGCAAACTTGAGTTGTGAGGCTTGAAACTTGATATGGTGATACCTTGAGACATATGAGGAGGTATGATGAGCACTTGAGGCATTAGAACTTGATTTTGTCTTGAGAGAAGCAAAACCCTAGTTGTGGGTTGATTGCTTAGGAGAGGATTTGTCTGGTCAACCCTTGAGAAATTTCTGAGTATGAAGATGTATCTTGACCTTAAAAGTAGGAGGGAAAATTTTGGGGTATAACAATTACTAATAAATTTATGGTTTAAATGCATTTTTGGTACCCCTATATTAATTTTTTTTGACATTTTAATCCCCCTATAAAAAAATAGCTATTAGGTCCCCCAATATCATATTTCATGTTTTTGTTATGGTTTTCATAACAAAATAGTCTAATTTACATAAGTGTCATTGAAATTATGAAATGACATTTTTTAATTGATGTCACGTCATTAAAAATATTTAAAAATTTATTTTTTTAATTTTTTAAAGTTTTCTTTATAATAATTAAACGTTTTTTAATTATTTTAGTTATTTTTGTTTATAAATATTTATTTAGAAATTATATATTATAAATTTTAATTCTAAAATATATATTTTGGGCCTATTTTTAATGACGTGACAAAAATTAAAAAAAATATCACCTCATAATTTCAAGGCCACGCAAATTAAATTATTTTGTCATGGAGACCTCAAAAAAAATATAAAATATAATATTGGGGGACCTAATAGTTGATTTTTTTATAGGGGCTAAAATGTTAAGAAAATCAATATAGAGTGACCAAAAATGCATTTAAGCCTAAATTTATTTTTCTGTCTTATTACATTTGAGAAATAAATATGGATAACACCATAGTACTCGTGCGAACGTACGAGTAACACACCAATACTCGTACAAATGCACGAATATTCACATTAAAATTACTAGTACTCGTACGAATGCCCGGATATTTAGATCAAAATTTATGTGAACGCACGGGTAACACACCAGTACCCGTGCAAACACACGGGTTATTACTTAATTCACATTCTATAAATTCATTAGTTAATTTTTGTTATCTATCTTTCATTTATAAAAGTTTGTATTAATCAAATTCTCCTTATTTTAACTTCATCAATGTTTTAATTTTTTCTAAATTCATCCTTTTTTATGATTACTATAAATATTAATTCTAATTTATTCTTTTTTTTCATGTGCGATAAAATTTTACAATTTCATTTTAAGGTCTTATATTCTTTCTTTTACAACTTTATTTTTAGGTTTTCAATTTTAACTAGACACAATGCAATTTTAGTTCATAACGAACATAAACTTTACTAATAACAAACCTTTTTTTTTTTTACATACTTTTTTATTTCTATAAAAAATTATTTGAAACAAATGCGCGTATCATACTAAAAACCGTAGAAACACACGAGTTTATTACTAATTTATATATCATTATTGTCATTCATTACACTTTATGAGGATTTAACGTAGCATATCACACATTATACATGATACCCTTTCAATTTGTTTTATTTCAAAAATGTTTTTGAACAAATTTGGGGTATCCAAGAACGAAATTTTTGTATTTTCTTTTTAAAAAAAAATTTGAAAATTTTTAAATAGATTGAAATTTTTTCTATTATACTGAAAATTTTGAAATTTCTGTAATATAACTTTTTGTTTTGTTTTTTCTTCGATGTGTATTTGATATATTTCGGAGATGCATGACCTAAATCACTATGTCAAAATTGACTTTAGGCAACGCTTATGTTCAAAGCGCTGCTATATATTCTCGAAAAAAATTAAAAAATTTAACAGAAATGCTGCTAAAGGTATACTTTAGACAGCACTGCTATAGGCCTAATCTAAAAAGCAGAGGATTAAATAATTAAAAATATCCTCAAATATTTTCTAAAATTCATATCAAAAATATACTAAAGGTGTGAGTCACACCCTAAAAATAAATAAAAAATTGCTAACAGAACAATTAATAAACCTAAGGCCATTGAAAGAATTCAAATAAGGTTGTTCTACAAATAAAAAGTATATATATATATATATATATATATATATATATATATATATATATATATATATATATATATATATATATATATATATATATATATATATATATATATATATATATATATATATATATTAAGGAACAAAGTCTCAAACCAAAATAATTTATTTCGTAATTCTTTTAGATCGATCTATTTACTAACAAAGAGAATATTAAGAAAAACTCATAGCACTCTTCATTTTGTTAATCATATAATGTAGAGTTAAAAAATAATTTATTAAGTAAAACTAAAGACAAAAAGGTGGATAATTTGTGGACTTGAGAATCAATTAACATGGTCTAAAATTGTTTCCCAAAAATAAATCAAGTGTTCATATGCAATCCACGATGTCATTGAACTTGATCTAATCCAAAGTGCCAAATACAAATCACTATCATTGTTCCATATGTATAAAGAAAACGACATAAGTAAAAGAATTTGAATGCATGTCGCAATAGAATTTTTGGCCTCTTAGCAAAAAGAAACAGCTGGTTTTCTTGTTTGTTAAGCATCTATAGACATTTTAATTTAATTTAATTATGCAACAAAAGTGTTACCATTGAACCAAATAAAGTTCGCATATGGTTGGATTTATTGAGAAGAAAAAGAAAGATTGAACTTTACAAGAAATAGATTTGTTTTTCCATTCTTGGTAGGCCTAACTTGTCATGGCGTCACCCAACAAAAGGAACAATCATTTGTTATTTTTTTCATTCCAACCAACCATGAAGATAGTAACACCCACTCAAAGGGGACATAAAAGAAGTTAATTAATTAATTAATTAACTAATTAGATATTTTGGTTGTTATTAATTGACTCTTTATAACATCATGTTATTGGAGAGCGTTCTATGTTGTTCACCATGTACAATAATTTAATTAAAATTAAAATGAATAACTATTTATATGACGTGAAGATTATAAAATATTTTTATTTTTAAAACCTTTCATTATTATTAAATTGTTAATTAATTTCAAAGTGCCTATAAAGTTTTTGATTTAAATGGGAGTTGGGGGGGTCACAGACTCACAGTTGGATTGTTCGGAGTAAATTTATTTGGTCTCTGTCTTTCACCAATAAAATGGATAAGCTTGAAGCTAATACATGTGTGTGGTTATGTGGTACACTCATAAAACCAATTCTTTTTGTTTTGTTTTGTTTTTTTTTCAATTAAAAAATACACTAAGTACTCTTTCATAAAGAGGTTATTTGGTCACCAAAAGAACCAGTCAAACATGAGAGATTAGACTAACCATATGACAAATTAAAATTTACAAATTAAAGAAAAAACATTCATGTTTACTAGTCGACGTTACTCTAATAAAATTGTCACAAATTAAAAGAAATTATTTTAGGTAGAACTTACACATTTGCGTTGTTTTTAACCCACTATATAACTTTCTCACGCACCATATGAATTTTTAAAAATGCTTCTGAAAATCAAAAATATAATTTTAATTAACACCTTACATCATATAAATCACGTTAAAAATGATTGAATATAAATTAGAAATATATTTTTGATTTTAAAATATATAATTTTTAAATAAAGCGTGTATGTGAGACCAAATTTAGAATAAATTCTTAATATTATATTATTTAGTTTAAAATTGAAAATATATTTTCAGTTTTCACTCAAATATTTTAAAATATAATATATATAGAAAATATATTTTTAATTTTTCACGAATATTTTGGAGTTTTCATGTGGTAGGCCTCACTCCAATAGGATGGATTCAAAAATCCCCTAAAATAGTCTTAAAATTTACGACAGTTGACTTTTAAAGATTATAGAAATATTTTGATGGATTTAAAACAAGCTGTATGTAAGTAGTGACACCAATACTCTTAAAGAGACTCTTAAAGAGAGACAGATAGGAGTACCTATTAATTTTTGAGTTTTCTCAACTTAGATTATTTATGTCTTAAATTTGTTTAGATAGAGAGCAAAGATAATTTTCGCTCTGTTTTCTTTTATAAGTTGTTTTAAAATAAAAAAATTTACTATAAACTAAATTATTTTATAATGTCAATGAATAATTAATGTTATTTTTTTAGAGTAATGTTTGTTGGAATATACACAATTGAGATGAAGTGAATCAATGATGAAAAGTGTGATTGAAGAAGATAAAGTTAAGAGAGAAAATAGAGAATTGAGAGAAAGAGTAATTGAGGAGAAAATTAAATTGTATATTCACAATGGCATTCACTTACAACTCATTACATAGAGAGTGCTATTTATAAGCAACCAAAAGTAACAAACAAACAAAACAATAAACAAAGAAAATAAAAACTGCAGAACCGAAATTGTTAAAACCAGCTTTTCCCAAACCGAAACCGTTTCTCATTCGATTTTCTTTTTTCGCACGAGCTTTTCCAATTAAGTTGTTTCCAAAAACACCTTCTGAAGCTTAATGCACTTGACTTACACACTACATTCAACACACCACCTTAAGTCAAGTGCTCCACATTCCTTAAGCTCAATTTCTTCACAAGCCTCTTGAACACTTCGTTTGTTACCGCCTTCGTCAACAACTTCGCAAGTTATTCTTCGCTTCGACAATGAGCTAGCTTCAATTGTCCTTTACACACCAGCTCCCTCAAGTAATGCAACTTCATCTCTATATGCTTGCTCCTCCCATATGCTATAGGACTCCTTGCAAGGTTGATAGTCGAGATGTTGTCAACAAAGAGTGCGACATCTTTTACCTCAATGTTGTCCAACTCCTTAAGTAGATTCATTAGCCACACGGCTTAACATGCACACATCGATGATGCGATATACTCGGCCTCACAAGAAGAGAGTGCCACCACGGGTTCCTTTTAGAGCACCAAGAGATTGGAGCTCCTCCGAACACAAAGACATAATCGACCGTAGACTTTCAATCATCTTTATCTCTACACCAATTGGAATTCGTATAACCGAGTAATTCACACATGTTGTCCACATCAGCCGCAGGAAAGAGAATTCTGCAGCCAAGAGTACCTTTGATGTAACGAAGGATCCTCTTGACCGTTGCCAAATGAGACACCTTTGGTATCTCCATGAATCTACTCATAATATCGACACTAAATGTAAAATCTGGTCGCGTATTGCACAAGTAACGTAATGATCCAATCAATCTTCTATATTGAGTTGGATTAGCGTCATCCTTATTCTCATTCTTGGACAGTTGCAACCTTGGTTCCATTGGTGAATTGGAAGCATTACAATGCTCCATATCACACCTCTTCAATATCTCACAAGCATACTTTCTTTGTTGTATGATAAGTCCCAACTTTGACTTGTGAAATTCTATGCCAAGGAAGTATGTCATGATACCAAGATCGCTCATCTCAAATTCTTCCATAAGCTCACCTTTGAACTTGGAAATAAACTCCTCATTGCTACCCGTAATCAAAAGATTGTCCACATATAAGCAAAGTATAATCACACTTTTCTTGCATCCGAATTCACATAAACACCATGTTCGGATACACACTTCTTGAAGCCAACTTCAATAAGAAAAGTATCTATGTGTTTGTTTCAAGCTCTAGGTGCTTGTTTCAAACCATAGAGTGATTTCCTCAACTTGTAGACTCTTCCCTCTTGGTTCATTATCACAAAACCGAGGGGTTTCTCTTCATAGACTTCCTCCTCAAGTGGACCATTCAAAAATGCGGATTTCAAATACATTTGGTACATTCGCCAATTTTTGCTATTGGAAATACCAACAACCAACCGTATGGTTTCCAATCTAGCTACCGGAGCAAATACCTCATCATAGTCTATACCTTCTCGCTGCAAAAATCCCTTTGTCACTAGTCGAGCCCTATGCTTGACAACTTTTTCTTTGGAATTTTCCTTCACCTTATAGACCCACTTTACTCCAATTGCCTTTTTTCTTTCCGGTAAATCTAAGGGGTGTTCGCGGTGTGGTTTGGGTGGTTTTGACAAAAAAAATCATTCGAACCGCAAGAGAAAAATACGTGCGGTTTGGTTTGGTTCGATTGACTTTTAGAAAGAAAAAACCAAACCAAACTAATGCAGTTTGATTCGGTTCGGTTGGTTCGGTTTTTTATAAATATTTTATTGAGTCATACAAATACATATATATGACAACATAGCTTCGTATTTACTCATTCATACATTACCAAATAACAACAAAACTCATCATATTTGGACAACAACTTCCCATTTAAAACGCATAAAATATATTAGACAAAAGTGGAATAATAAATATAAAATAATATATAAAATAATATCAAAAATATTATAGTGAAACAAAAAAAAGAGAAAAGACAAGACATCAATGAAGATGAAAAAGAAAAAAACATATGAGATGAGAGATTATAGAAGATGTGCGATAAAAACGAAACTAAAGAGAGAACATTTGCATAAAAATGAGAAGATGGAAAAGAAAGAATATAAGAAAGTAGAGATTAGAGAAGAAGATGTAAGATATATGTGGCAAATATGACGCAATAATGCTATGACATATATGAGAAGATTGAAACTGAAATCATAAGTGTAAGAATGAGAACATTATTCGTAATCATAAGGCTAAAGTATAATAGGTTTAACTTTGAGTGAGATGTGATTTAAGTAAAATTTAAGTTGTAATATAAGGTGGTTTGATTCGGTTTGCAAAATACAAACCGCAAATCGAACCAAACCATGCGGTTTTGTCAAAAGATGACCCAAACAAATCCGAACCAAATGCGGTTTTTTACGGTTTCGGTTTGGTTTGGTTTGCAGTTTTCTATTGGTTTGGTTTGGTTTTGAACACCCCTAGGTAAATCAACCAGCTCCTAAGTATTGTTTTTCTCAATCGATTCCAGTTCTTCTTTCATCGCACACACCCACTTTGCATTACTCAATGCCTCTTCCGTACTCACCGGTTCGGATTCGACCATAAGTGCAAAGTGAATTGTTGATTCTCTATTTTTAGGATTGGCTTTACGTTTGGTAAAACTAATTTATCAGCAATAGGTTAAATAGGATTTATAACTTCTAAGGAGAAATCAGGTTGAAGTTATATTTAATGGAGAAACATGTTGTGTTGAAATGTTTCAATATCTGGAATATCATGTCGAAGAAGATGTCATGATATTAGACATCACGCTACTGAACTATCAAAGTTTGTTACAATTCTATTTTAAATTGTACAAAATATTATGGGAATATTATGCATCATATGTGGCGTGTTTTTGAAGGTATATGTGAAAGTCCAAGAGCTAAGGAGAAAGATCAGCAAGAACCTTGATTGTAGCAGAAGTTATCTGCTTGTTTATCTCTGCAGAAAGTTTGTTACTGCAAAAGTTTGTTATATCTTATGTTGTTATTTTGAAGGCCCAAATCTAGTTGGGTAATATGTTATAACTAAGCAGTTGTAACCTAGTTTTAGTAACCTAGTCGGTTTTATAAAGATGTAATCTTTAGGGTTAGCCATGTAAGTGAACCACCCGGATTGTGGGATGGTCATTGATTTGTACCTCGAATCCTGTAGGCAAGAGGAATAATTTACTCACTCAGAAGCTGTGAAGTAATGAGTGTAGTTGTGTCCTTGGAAGAAAATGTGAAGCAATTCCAAGTTTTGTTTGTGTCACATGTGTGGCGGTTTTATATTGTGTTTGAAGTGTGGTATCTTCAAATTATTTTAGTTGTGTTTGGAGTGAGGTATCTCCAAGCTGATTATGTTAGGAGCCAAGCAGTTGATGCAGTTGTTGGTGTGATAGTAGCTGATAGACATCACTGAGGTGATTGGAAGTGAGCGGAGGTTCTCATATCTAAGTGTGGTATCTTAGGTAGAAGGGTCATTGGGTAGTATGATTAAGTGAGGAGTGTAAACAGGGTGGTTTCCCGCCGAATTAATATTGTTGATAGTGAACTTCATTCCTGGCTTGGTATTCCCCCAGATGTAGGTCGGTTAGAACTGAACTGGGTTAACAATTCCTTGTGTTCTTTTGTTTTGCATTGTTAATTGTATACTCTACCTTGTCTGTTTTGTAATGTCGGATCAGATGTCACGACATCCTGAGTCTGCTTGTAACCAGAATTTCAATTGGTATCAGAGCAGACATCATGTCTGTTTCTAGATGAGATCCATGGGGGATACTTTCTGGTTGTATACAAGGTAGAATATTGTTTGAACAAGGAGTGTTCATATTGTGTGGTCCCTTGAAGTGGAAGATGGCCCTATGTGTGGAGAACTAGACCAGCCTGACCAGAACTTGTACCTTCTTTAAGAAAGAAGATAAAGATGCTGGAACAAGAAAGTTAAATTCAAGGACTTCATGCGGAAGTGAAGATTTTGGATTGAATTGTTCAGCCTATATTCAACACAGAGATGAGAATTATGAAAACCTTCACGCGGGAGTGAAGATATTGATAGGGTAACTCTTGTGCTTATGTGTTTCCATATGGTTAGGATATTGATTGGGTCTAGTTTATTGCTTGATGAAGAAGCAAGCATATTGTAGGGTTGATTTATTTTCAATCCTTATGTGTCATACTTACAATTAAAGTGTAGAGTAAGCATTGTGTAAGTTCTGTTGAAATATGGTTATTTTTCGCTGCATAGCCTCTGATGCAACCCCTATAGTGAAAGAAGAATTCTAGGGTTATTTTGTTCAACATAATATTTAGAAGATTATTCAACTATATTAAATGTGCCAAAGATACTTGAGTCTTTATCAAGTCCACTCATAAAGGCATTTATTAATAGAGCCGATGAGTATCAATTTATCAATGATTCTCATATACATCTACAAGTTGAAGACCTTGAAGATTATCAAGGATGATGAGTTCCAAGGAGATGAAACTGGTGTTCTACAGGATGTGAGAACATTACTACTGTATGCAGCTACCAATTGAAGAATAGATGTTCTGCGAGCTAAAAAATGTAGTGTGAGTACATATGTTTAGAGCCTACTCCTAATTTGGAAGAGGAGACATCTGTATTAGTTGATCATGACATGATCAACAAGCTCTTATACTTCAGATGTCAGTTTATTTCTGACCTAAGCTTTTGGGATTATAGAAGTCAAGCTCAGTGTAAGTAAAAGACTCATAAAGGTATACCCCACAGTTCCTTTATGTGAAATCAAGATGAGCTTATATCTGGTATATTCTTCTGATCAAAGGAACCTGATATGTGGAATTTCTGACCATGGAACAGATTTTGTTTGGAGATGAATATTGTGTCTCAACCCTAGTAAATCATGGTCATGAATGTTGACTGCCCTAAATATTATCCTGGAAGGGTATTGTCAAGAAGAATCAAGGAAGTCAGATTTCTATGAAGAATCTGAATAATTCTGTGTCATGCCATAATTAAGTTTGTTCCAGAAACCTAGTTGAGGGAATCTCCTCTGTAGGTACAGACTATGGCATCCATCCTCTCAAAATCAAAATGGAAGTCTGAAGAAAAGTTTATTGATATGTGGATCATATTATTCCTTGATCATGTAAATTGTTTGGATGTAAATATGATGTTCATTGTGCTTCCTATGTCCCCCCCCCCTAAGTATTATGGATGAGAAGTTATGGATGTTACCTCCAGAACCATAATGGATGATGTGGTATCATATGTTGAAACATCATCTTATTGTCTTCAATCATAAGAAGTATGTATTGTTTCCAGGAAGTATGTGAGTGTGAAGATGTAATCAGTTAGGATGATCTAGTGTGAGTAGACAATTCTAACTGACTAATCTAGTACTTATTAGTATGTAACCTGAATACCAAACCACTTATATTTTGTCGGGAGCTGAGTATTTGTCTGAAGGATTCAAGGTATATTGTGAATATCAATATTAAAGTTCATTGTGATCCTCACAAGTTTAGGATGTGTGGCAACATTGTCTGGTGATTATTTGAAGACTTGATTCAATTTGGGAGATTCATACAGATGTTGTCAAATATCTTGATGGGAGTTGGATATTTGTGTGATGATTGTGTGAAAATCTGAATCAAGAAGAGATGAAGTATGTGGTGTATAAAAGAGAATATTCTACATGAAGATGCAACATCACAACTGTTGAAGACACCAGAGATTGAAGAAGGCAAATAAGGTTCAGACTTATCTTTTGAAGACGTATCATTGGTTATATGCATGGTCAACTATATGGTTTCTTCTATTACAAGTTACAAAGTGTGGCAATATGAATCTTTTGTAGGAAGCAAACTAAGGATTCCTAATTTGGAAACTGTGGCAAATTCCAAATAAAGAAAACTTCAAGTATTATGAGGACCAACATCCAAGATGTCCTTATAACTCAGGGGGAGTAAAAATTTATTGTAAGCTTCATTATGGAAGCTAAGAGGGAGAAGTACTGATGTTAATGGGGAGCATCTACTAATTATTTGTACATCAGTGAATGTCCTATCTGATGTTTAGACATCTATTCTTCCTGAAGCTAATATGTATGCCAAGATGCTATTGAGGGGGAGATTGTTCATTAACTGATGTGAAAGGGAGTGTGTACTGATATGTGCTGAAGTGACATAAAGTCTTGAAGAAGCAGTTTTATTATAATCTTAGAACCAAAGCTGATAGGTTATGCAGTAAAGTTAATGGTGTCCCAAATGATGTTGCAACATCATTGTTGATGAAAGTCTGTGGAAGATACTTGGGACTATGGATATTGATATTCTATCACCCCATTCATAAGTGACAGTTCTATCTTTGGTTTAGAATAAGAAGATTCTAAGTTTGTTTAAAGTAGTATGCTCTGGCAATGCATGACTACTATTCTAGTATGAAGACTTTACTAGTATCAGTAACTACTAGTAAATGTAATGACCAGAAGGAGGAATTAATCGACATGGTTGCTCAGGTATATAGAGTGTCTTTTTGTTTCTTTTTCCTTCCTTCACTTCTTATTGTGTCTTCGTTTGTTTTACTCTCATGTCCTTCGTTCAGATATGAGTAAGTTTAGAGTCTGTGAAGGTTATGTTTGTCAACTTGTGGCAAACATAGGGAAAAAGGATAGTGCTCAGACGTTGTTAAGTCTGAGGTCAATCTTTGCAGTTGTTTTTGTAAAGATGTTGAATAGGATGTCATATTCTAAGTTTGTTGGTTCTTGCATTTTCTGCAAGCATTTTTGTTCTATGTCTTGTTTTTGAGTTATGAACACAAATTTTGTCTTGTGTTCTGAGTCATCCAATATAGAGGCCTGGTTCTCTATGTTTGTAAATGAATAATTCAAGTGTTTGTTTCTGTTAGTGAGTTTCCTCTTGCGCTCCAAAAGAGGATGTTGTGTTAATCTGTGTCGTAGCATAGTTCTTAGTTTGAGGGGGAGTATTTAGTATCTTCATCCTCATGTGCATCATGGCCTCAATATTTCTCCTTCTTTGTAAATATGGTGCCTATGATGTTATGTTTCCTGTGCTATAATGAGTTCTCCTTCAACAAGCCTTTGTCTTATTATGGCTAAAAAGGGGAAGAAGTGGTTATGTTATGCTATCTCTGAAGAGTAAATCTTAAGGGAGAGAAACTTTGTGTGATCTGTTGGATCCTTAAAAGAGAGAGAACATTGGAGTTGGATCATCCAGAAAGATATCCTAGTATGATGTTTCAACATCATAAAAGAAGACTAAAGATTGTCACTTGTAAAGTTTGAAATATCATAAACAGTGACTACTGAAGACTTCTGAATTGCTGTTGCTGGATTAAATTATTTAAACCCTTGTATATTTTATTATACTTCTGTAATACAAAGGTTATGTAAATTAGTTTTAGCCAAAATAAGTCAAAGGGGGAGATTGTTGATTCTCTATTTATAGGATTGGCTTTATGTTTGGTAAAACTAATTTAGCCGCAATAGGTTAAATAGGATTTATAACTTGAAAGGAGAAACCAGGTTGAAGTTCTATTTAATGGAGAAACATGTTGTGTTGAAATGTTTCAACATCTGGAACAACATGTCGAAGAAGATGTCATGACATTAGACATCAAACATCACGCTACTGAACTGTCAAAGTTTGTTACAATTCTGTTTTAAATTGTGCAGAATATTCTGGGAATATTATGCATCATATGTGGCGTGTTTGTGAAGGTATATGTGAAGGTCCGGGAGCTAAGGAGAAAGATCAACAAGGATCTTGATTGTAGTAGAAGTTATCTACTTGTTTATTTTTGCAGAAAGCTTATTATTGCAGAAGTTTGTTACAACTTATGCTGTTATTTTGAAGGCCCAAATCCAGTTGGGTAATAGGTTATAAATAAGTTGTTGTAACCTAGTTTTAGTAAGCTAGCCGATTTTAGAAAGATGCAATCTTTAGGGTTAGCCATGTAAGTGAACCACCCGGATTGTGGGATGGTCATTGATTTTTACCTCGAAGCCTGTAGGCAAGAGGATTATTTTACACACTCAGAAGATGTGAAGAAATGAGTGTAGTTGTGTCATTGGAATAAGTTATGAAGCAATTTCAAGTTTTGTTTGTGTCACATGTGTGACGGTTTTATATTGTGTTTGAAGTGTGGTATCTTCAAACTGTTTTAGTTGTGTTTGGAGTGAGGTATCTTCAAGCTGATTGCGTTAGGAGCCAAGCAATTAATGCAGTTGCTGGTATGATAGTAACTGATAGACATCACTGAGGTGATTGGAAGTGAGTGGAGGTTCTCATATCTAAGTGTGGTATCTTAGGTAGAAGGGTCATTGGGTGGTCTGATTAAGTGAGGAGTGTAAACATGGTGGTTTCCCTCCGAATTAATATTGCTGATAGTGAACTTCATTTTTGGCTAAGTATGCCTCCAGATGTAGGTTGGTTAGAACCGAACTGGGTTAACAATTTCTTGTATTCTTTTGTTCAGCACTATTAACTATATACTCTACCTTGTCTGTTTTGTAATATTGGATCAGATGTCACGACATCCTGAGTCTTCCTGTAACCAGAATTTCATGAATGAGATCGCCATCATTGTCAATCTTATTATCATGGAATACTTCACAATCTTGGAGCCGTTGAGGTAGACCTCTGCGCCTTGTCAGTGTTCTACTGGATTCATCATTGCCATCTTCAATCAGAATCAAAATCCGCACATCAGCCTGCTGCTGTAGCATATTTTCTGCATTTTCTGGTGGAAACCGGTTTCCAGGATCAGGGGAACCAATTTCTGCTTCCAAAAATTCAGTTCCTTAGCTTCCAGACTGCATATTTCGCTAGGGAAACTGGTTTCCTTCTATTGAGAAACTGGTTTCTGCTACTGATACCATATTTTTCTACTATCAAACAACATCAGCTCATCCACCACCACGTCTCGACTAATCACGATCTTCTTGCTACTCACATCAAATAGTTTGTAGCCTCCAATTTGGTGATATCTGACAAATAACATTACCTCACGTTTATCATCCAACTTCTTTCGAAGTTGACCCGGAATGTGCCGAAATGCAATTGAACCAAAAACTCTCAAATGCGTCATGTTCGGTTTATGGTCAGACCATACCTCTTATAGTGTAACTTTGTCAAGCTTCTTAGTAGGACACTTATTCAACAAATAGGCTGTTGTAGAAACCACTTCTCCCCATAGTTTCTTTGACAAGTTCTTCCCTTTCAATATGCTACGAACCTTGTTCATAATTGAGAAATTTCTCCTTTCGGCAATTCCATTTTGTTGAGGCGTATAAGGTGGAACAACCTCACACACTATACCCTCATCATCACAATAATTCCCAAATTCACTTGAGGTATATTCACCTCCACCATCCGTTTTGAGAATTTTTAACTTGTGACCGCTTTAACGTTCCGTCATGGACTTAAAACGCTTGAACACATCAAACACCTTATCCTTCCTCTTTATGAGGTAAATCGATAGCTTTCTACTAAAATCATCAATAAAAGTGACAAAGTACCTATTTTCACCATACGAGTCGACTTGCATTGGGCCGCACACATCGGAATACACCACCTCAAGGAGTTCCTTGGTCCTATGACCAACATCCTTGCTGAAATTGTTCTTGTTTTGCTTCCCTTGCACACACTCTTCACACAACTCAGTTGGAAAATTAATCTTGGGCATCCTGGTCACCATACTATGCTTTTGCAACGCGTCGAGGTCTCTAAAATTGAGGTGTCCAAGATGGTAGTGCCACAACCACTCATCACGACTTGCCGCTATAGCAAGACACTTGTGTTCTATTACTTTAAACTCTATTTTGAAAGTACAATTTGCACCCATGGGTGCTCTAAGGATTAAAACTCCTTTTTGGTCAAAAACGCGCAAAACCTTGTTTTCCATCCGAATTGTGTAATTTTTCTCGAGTAATTGGCCAATGCTCAAGAGATTACACCTAATTACAGGAATGTACAACACATATTTGATCAAGGAATAACTCTCATCTTTCTTCTTGATCAAGACATCACCCACCCCATTGGCCGCTAAAGTGGTGTCATCCGCGAATCTCACTCTATTCTTTGTGGCTTGATTGATTTTCACAAATGAATCCTTTATACCCATCATATGAGTTGAACAACCGGAATCCAAGTACCACTCATCACTACTTTGGATTCCTCCTCAAACGGTAACTATTGTGTTTCGCTCCGAACGCGTTTGTGCAGAAAATTTTGCACTATTAGAGTTGTTGTCCAGCCCTCGATACACTACAGAGTTGTTGTCCATCCCCTCTTTGCAGCCATTGTTCTCCTCTGTGATCATGACAAGAAGCGTATCATCATCCTCTACCTCTTTCCTAGCAACTTTGGCCTCATATCCATGATTTTCCTTCGATTTCACATTATATTCTTTTGCGAAATGGCCAAACTTTTGACAATTGAAACAATTCATATTACTTTTGTCACTTTTCTTGTAGTTGTTTCCTTGACCACTACTCTTGGAGTTGCTTTCTCCTCTTTGAGCCATGAAACCTCTTGAATTTTGTGAATCTTTTATACCAAAATTCTGGAAATTTTCTTTGCCCTTCGAAGACCACTTGCCTTTCAATCTCTTATTCTTCTCATTGAACCTTGCTTGCAATGCAATTTCCGCCTTGGCCTTGTCGTTTCCTCTTTCATCTAATCTTTGCTCATGTGCCTCCAATGAGCTTTAAAGCTCCTCCTTGCTCATAGTGAGAAGATCCTTTGACTCTTCTATGGATACCACTATGTTGTCGAATCTTGTCGTTAAAGAACGCAAGATCTTAGCCACTACATTTTGCATCATAACGGTTTCACCGCAAGCCTTCATTTGATTCACCAAACGCGCTATGCACGTAATGTAGTCGTTGATCGGTTCCTTCTGATCCATTTTTACCAACTCGAAATTCCTCTTGTGAGTTTGTAACCTCACCACCTTCACTTTGTCGGCACCTTCATACGCTTTCTTCAAGGTCTCCCAAGCTTGTTTTGCCGACGTACAATCACCAACTTTCTCAAAGTTGTCATTGTCGACGCAAGAATGTATCAAGAAGAGGGCTTTGTTGTCTTTCTTCTTTTCTTCCTTGAATGTTGCTTGTTGCTTGTTGTAGCCTCTGCAACAAGTGGTGTTACTCCATCATTCACCACTTCAAGGACTTCTTGATACCCAAACAAAACTTTCATTTGTTTGTAGCATTTGTCATAGTTCTTTGAATCAAGAATTGGGAGGTTGGTAGAGATTCGATCGGTGGTTGTCATGTTTGCAGTGGATTAATGGATCAGAATTAGTGCTCTTGATGCCAGATGTTGGAACATACACAATTGAGATGAGGTGAATCAATGGTGAAAAGTGTGATTGGAGAAGATGAAGTTTAAAGAGAAAATAAAGAATTGAGGGAGAGAGAGAGAGAGAGAGAGAGAGAGAGAGAGAGAGAGAGAGAGAGAGAGTAATTAAGGAGAAAACTAAATTGTATATTCACACTGGTATTCACTTACAACTCATTACATAGAGAGTGCTATTTATAAGCAACCAAAAGTAACAAACAAACAAAACACTAAACAAAGAAAATTAAAAAAAACTGTTGCAACAGAAAATTCTATTTCGCGCCAGAAACCGATTTTCCCAAAATTAGAAACCGGTTTCTCCTTCGATTTCTATTTTTCTGCACTGCACCAGAACAACTTTTCCAATTAAGTTGTTTCTAAAAACAGCTTCTGAAGCTTATTGCACTTGACTTACACACTACATCCAACAATGCTAACATGTTCTAAGGACACATTTTAAAAAATCTACTATTAAAAAATTTATGTTGAAAAATATAATTTAAAATAATTAATTATATATGTGTAATTAATTCAATATATAATTTCCAAGATAAAATTATTTTATTTAATTTTTAACATGTGCCCTTAAGGCACATATTAGCATTACCCTTTTTTTTATTATATCCTTAAATATTTATTATTTTTACTTCTTTCAATCATGTAAGCGTATCAAAGATAATTTTGTAATAACTTTTATAATTTTTCATTTTTATATAATAATTATTGTTTTTTTAATACGTGTGATAATCACTTTGTAGAATCACTTATCTTGACATTCATTGATATTGACTATTGAGCCTATATCAATTAGTTAAATATATAATTAATTATATAATGATTATTTAGTTAAAAATATAATTACTTATTATATTTGATAGCTGACTAAATAAAGTTTTTATTGATGAATAACTAATATAATTAAAAATATATAACTCATAAAATAATATTGAAATATAATAATTTAATGCAATATTTCAATAACTTCTACTTAGACAACTCGTCTTAATAAGTATATCAAATTATTTAAATGCACATAATTTTAGATTTTATTTACAATCAAGTTTACATCATACATCAATAGTATGATCATTATAGTTTTTGTTAGTAACATACAACATCATTAAATTATGACAACCATCACATCAAAATATTTGATGATATATATAACATCCTAATTTTTCTGCGCTTAATATAAAGAATATCAAATATTTTGCATTAGAATGTCACACATCTCAAATTACTATCTAATTTATGACACATAATTTAAAGTAGAATATTTAACATTTGTCATCACATACTTACCTTCATTTAAAGTATCATCGCAACATAATTTAACAAATAAGCAAGCTTCATAAATCATATAAATCTCATAAAAATACTTTACTAAAACTAAACAAATAAGTGAAAGATTTCACAAAATAACGTAAGTGTCACAATGAGGAGAGTATAACATCCAATTCTATAATTAACATAAACAAAAATAATAATCATCGTTCATCCCGCCTAGTATTACATATCAAAGGCATGTGTTCTAAAATACAAAATTCTCATTATTGACATCATGTAACATTAAAACATAATCAAATTTTCATATTTAAGCAAAATCCCAAATGTCCTATGGGAGGTTAAGACTCATGAAATCTACCCCTCATGCATATACTCATTTATTGAATCATTCTTCTCTTACCTAGTTATCCTAGCCTCAATTTGAATCTGAAACATGTTTGGTTATGTCTTTCATTCAACCTCTAGCTACCCTCTTGCCTCTCTTTGCCTCTTTTCTACTCTTTTATTTTCTACGTATTTGACAAAAGCTTGGTTACTATCTTCCCCCTTTTTGTTATCTCTAAAATCCTAATTGGTTATATCCACTTTACACTTGCCTATTAATACAATCACCATAATGCTCATGCTTCTTAATAATTCCATTTATTTTACTATTAAATATAGTGATTCAATATTTCACCAATATTATTATTTTAATTAAATACATTCGCTAAAATTACTATTATTTAATTACTTAAAATTCTAAATAATTCTAATTAATTCTAACTCTCTCTTCTCCACACCCTCACTTCAAGCATACCTCCCCCCACAACTACACAATAATTAATTAAATCCATAAAAATTATAGATAAATTAATTATAAATAATCTAATAAAAATGAGATGTTACAACTCTCCCCACTTAAAAAATAGTTGTTAAAAATAATCTTAAGTAAACAGAGTCAGATACAACTCTCTCATCTGGTTCTCAAGCTCCCAACTCACGTTCCTATCAATTGGTCTTCGCCAAGCTACCTTCACCAAGGCAATCTTCTTACCATGCAATTGTTTCATTTCCATATCTTCTATCTGCGTGGGTGATGCCTCAATAGTAAGGTTATCTCTCACCTGCAAATCATCCACTTGGATCACATGAGACAAATCTAGAATGTATCTCTTTAATTAAGACGCGTGAAACACATCACGAAGATTATCACGCAGTGGTGGAAAAGAAATTTGATATGTCACTTCTCCTATCCTCTTCAAAATCTAGTATGGACCAATAAAATGTGGCGTGAGCTTTTGAAACTTCAAAACTCAACCAACACCAGTTATCGGAGTAACTCTCATGAACACATGATCTACCTCTTGGAACTCAAGTGATTTTCTTTGCTTATCATTGGTAGCTCTTCTGGACACTTTGTGAAGCCTTCATCTTCCCTTGGTTCATTTTGATCTTCTCTATGGTCTATTGGACAATCTCAAGTCCATGCAAAGCACCCTCTCCTGATTCATACCAACATAAATGTGACTTACTCCTTCTACCATATAACGCTTCAAACGGTGACATCACAAAACTTGAATGGAAAATGTTATTGTAGGTAAACCCAATCAATAGTAAAAAGTTATCCCCAAGCACCTATTTGCTCTATCACACAAGCTCTCAACAAATCTTCTAATGATTGGATAGTCCTCCAAGTTTGACCATCCGTCTGTCTATAAATGATAAGTAGAACTCAAACACAGCTTCGTATCCAAATCTTTCTGAAGACTCTCCCAAAACCTCGACGTAAACCTCATATTTCTATCAGACAAAATACTGTATAGAATCCCATGCAAAATGACAATTTTCTCAATATACTTGTCTACTAGTTTTTCCAATAGATAGTTAAGTCTAATCGAAATGAAATTAGCCAATTTTGTCAACCTATCCACAATAACCAAAATAGCATCAAACACTTATATTTTCTCAGTAACCCAGACAAGAAGTCCATCGATATTTTGTCTCATTTCCACTCATGAATATACAATGGTTGCATCAAACCCAACGACTCTTGATGCTCGATATTTGACTTCTGGAAAGTCAAGCACAAATGCACAAACTTAGAAATAGCTTTCTTCATTCATGACCACCAAAATATCCTTTACAAGTATTGATACATTTTAGTAGCATCGGGATGAATACTCTTCTTAAGCTCAAACCCATCTGAAACACTGTTATAAGTATTTTCTGATACAAGTATTTTTAATTATCATTTTCCACAGGGATTGGTGTGATATCACTGTCGTTCGATAGTTCAAGTGTATTTTAAGATTTGGTTACAAAAGGGTTTTGTTTCCTAGTCACAAAAATCATAAATTTCAAGTAAACAAGTTTAGTGTTCTTTCCAAAAGTGAGTTGTTTGAATTAAAGAGAGTTTTGGTTGGTTTTTCAAATGGTAAAAGCTTGTCAAGATTAGTTTCATTAACCTAATTTCATATAAATTCAATTAACCAAGCGGATGAACTAGTTGATGATCGATATAATTACGTATCCTCTCAATATTGTTGATTTCCAACCAATATTGTGAGTATTATCATGTTAATCTTTAGATGATGTCTCACTTTAACTATTGACATGATAATCTTTAAGCTTGATACAAGTAAATACTAACTTATAAATCTATGTCTAGCATTTGTTCCTTAGTAGATGAATATCTTAGGTCAAGTTTGAAACATATTTCTCAATCATGATCCAAAGCAAAAAGTACAAGTAAAACAAAGATATTCAATATATATATATATATATATATATATATATATATATATATCATCAACCAAGTTCATACACCAAAATATCAAAAGAAATACATAAAAGTTAGGTTAAATACCTCTAATTTTGACACAAAAGAAGCTTAGCTACTCATTCTCATGGTAGCTTCACTTGCAAGAAATGGAGAGATGATGAACATGGATCAAAAACTAGCAAAGACTCAAGGTTTTCTTCAATGTTTTTGAGTTACAATCAAGGAGAATAGTGTTCTCTGGTTTTTAGGTCTGATTTTGTGAGGAAATGAGGGAGTGGGTGAACAAAATATCTAAGTATGAGTCTATTTACTTTTCTAAGCGCAGCCCACTTTATGGCGCTAAGCTGCCCCTTAGTAAACTACTGACCATGCTTGAACCGCGCTTAGCGCGCCCTGTATCCTGCTCCATCATCCAAAATTGTTTGAATTTATTCCTTAAGCTCTCTTAGCTTCCTTGAATCCATGCTTGAAGGTAAAATCACCAAAAACCTACAATTAAACATAAACAAAGTTAAATAATAGATTATAAACAAAAATTAAATAAAAACATAAATATATCAAAATACTATATTAAATACTATCAATTAATCAAAAGACATTGTAAAGGACCACAAAATTATCTACAAATATCTCTACATTTTGATCCTTAACAACTCTCCCAACTTACTTCTTTGTTTGACCTCGAACAAAGGTCAAAAACTCAACAAGTAAACAAGATTACAAAAATTTAAAATAATGTTAATCAACACAAAATGGATGGTTTAAACTTAAGATACCCGGCACAGATACACAATAATTTCTTCTTCGAAACATAACATGACTATGAATTAAGTTCTAAACACAAAACATCGACACGTGATAACAAAGGCAAAATATATGTTCAAACTTGAATAACCTAAAGCTTTCTTCTATATTTCTTGAAAAACAAAAAATTCTCTAATTACAAATGATAAAACACTCTCACTAGCAACATTGCACATCCAGAATAATTCATGCATTCATCAAAACAAGTTAAATGAACAAAAAGGAAACAAAGATCACTAAGGACTTTCAAGGGTTGTAACTTGGCTTGGGTTAAAAACTAAGGATATATATACAAATCCATTGAAGCAAAATAGGGTAAAGATATGAAGAGCATTTCATAATTCACAATATCTATTTACACTTCATCCTTATTTCATTACAACCTTTTTTCTCACACAATGATCCTATCATTTTTCTTTTCTTTTTTCTTTTCAAAGTTCTTTTCATTTTTTTTATTCAATCTCTTTTTTCTTTTTCAAAGGATACATTGTGCCATCAATTCATTATTTCTTTTTGATCAACTTCCCCAACTTTCAATTTTTCTATCTTTTCTATTTAAGAACATGCTCTTCAACAAGACTAATCAAACAATTGGGTTGGTGTTTACAAACAAGAAAAATTTCATAGAATGAATCATCATTAGATTTTCATTGATCATAAACAAATTATTAAGTGGCCTACTTAACACTTAGTTGACTAAGAATGATTCATTCCACAAATTTCAATTTTAAGCTCAAAAGGGGTAACTAAGATTCACACACTCACAAGGTTAGATTAAACCCTTTTGGAATTGATGGTTTTTCTCATAATACACAAAAAATGCCTTGATCATTTCTAAGTTTCCAAATTGTCAACATCAAATTAAGATTAAACAAAAATCAAACAAGTTAACAACAATTGCTAGAAAACACTCATTTTTGTGCATAGTGGAAAGCTTCTCACTTTTGTGGTTTATGTCCTACTAGATTCAAATGTGAACACAATTTTTTTTCAAAAATTATACATGCCTAGATGTTTTCCATAAAGCACAAATTTCATACACATGTTACATACTATAAAGCAATTAAAAATGTACGTTAAGTGCGCATCACATCAAGAATCATATCATCACCATCACATTTTGGTGAAAACACACTTTCAAGATAGTTATTCTTGCCTTTGAGTAACATTCATTCACAAAGACAAACCAAAATAAATTAAATTAAAACGAAGAATGCATAAATTTAAAAGAAAATCATAAATTTAAAAGACATCCCAAAATGGTGTTTCAAAATGTACTAAGACATAATGCCTTCAAAATATAATCCTTGGAATTACAACCACGTCCTAAAAGGGATGACAACCAACAAAATAAAATCAATGTTTTAACAAACTTAAACATAAATATTAACTAAAAGCAATAAAAAGAAAGTAACAAAGGGATCAATCTGAGTCCTCTAGAATCGAGTCACCGGGACTCCTTGAACCTGCATTATCATCACTATCATCTGAACCATCACCATCATCAACAGCTGCCTCCACCTCATCATTTGGCCTGACCCAGGGCCAATTAGCATAAGCTCTCATCTGGGCACTAGTGCGGCTGAAATGGTCCATAGCAGGCTCTCTGATCTATAGTACCATCTACTCCATGCTCTGGTGCATGTACATGAATGCTCTCTGATGAGCCATATGCATCTGTCGGTTCCACACAGCATCTAGACCATCTTGAGGAAGAGCAACAATGATAGGAACCGCCCGGGCAGAAGGATTTTGATCAACTGCTTGACAATAACGGTCTATATACTGATCATGAATTACAGCGTCAATTGTCAAGTGACCAACAATAGGAAATTGTACCCGTGCTCGCTTACAAAGCCCCATTATCAAACTTGGATATGTCAGATAACACTTGAGTCTTTCACCCTCAGTGGTGTAACTCAATGTTACCCTCTTCAGCTCATTAGCAATAAGCTGGCCAAAATCAATTTGAGCTTCATCAAGCATGTGAGCAATACGACCGGTTGTTTCCACATGAATGGAGGATGTATGAATTTGGGGCCTTAAGTTGTATAGGGTCACACTCATAAGGATCCTATCATTTTTTCCAGACTGGATCGACTGAATTTCAAAGGTTGGCTAGAATTGTTTACCTCATAAGAATGCCCATCCAAACACAGTTTAGTTCGCAAGACCTCAAAATCCCAATTACCTCGTGCTAGATGATCGTGATACACATCCAGCACTTCTTCGGGATTTGTCCAATTAATTCCCAAATAACGGTTACTATCATCACGAGAGAAATAAATCACCTTACCCCGCACCATGGTTGGAAACCCAAAAGCGGCCCCTCGGATGGTAGAGCGTTCACATAGAATTCGCGAACCATCTTTACATTAACCTTCTACTGAGGCTCACAAAGAACCCCCAAATTGTAGTCCTCTAAAAGGGATCCACAATGAGTATATTGTCCATCTTCACTGATGCGGATCAATCTCTCAGTCCAGATGTTTCTCTCCTCCAACTTTTTGTATCGAGCCTCTTGCTCAGGCCCCACTTTGTCTTTTTGGAGGCATATGAAACAACAACCAAAAATTCACACCAAAATGTCCATTCAAATTATTTCCATGCAAATAGTAGTGTAAAAGAACCAAACAAAGCATCAAGGACGGTCATCAGTACATAAAACAGCAAAAAAAATCAAAAAGTTGCAGACCGCGCTAAGTCTGCCTACCGCGCTTAGCCCGGTCTACGAAACATAGAAAAAATATATGTTCCAGAACAAAATTTCTTCAACAAAACAATCCTACCCACTGCGAAAATTCATAATCACACAATATATATAGTGAAAACATCTTATTTATAAACTTAAAATAGAAAATAGAGAAGAAAAATAGATAAAGAACAAACCTTGATGCTTGGATAGAGACAATCACAAATAAATTTGACAAGAAATTTGAAGTTTTGAGTTGTGGGGTTTGGTTTTTAAGTTTTGGGGAGGATGACAATGGTGGTATGGTGGAATGAGAGTGAAAAGGTTAGAAGTGGGTCTGACTACCCACTTTACACACCCTAATTCGTGTACAAGGGCTAGGCATACAGTTTGGGCCCAGCAAAATAATTTTTTTTCACAGAGCGCGCTAAGCCTGATCTAGACCGTGCTAAACACGAAACTCTCTGTAAGTGGGGTTGATTTTTTTTAGAAACCGCGCTAAGCCTAATATGTTACGCTTAGCCTGGTTTGCAGAATTTCAAAAAAATGCATAAAACCAAGAAAAATTCTAATGAAACAAACTAAATGGCTTTCAAAGTAAATACTTACAATGTTGGGGTGCCTCCCAACAAGCGCTTTGTTTAACTTCGTTTCAAGCTCGACGGTTCATGATGATCATGGATCATCAAATTACAATGCAGAAATCTCTCGGCTTAGCTCTCCGCCAATGTACAACTTTAACCTTTGACCATTAACTATCCACACTTTCTTGTCACCCGGATCCTCCAACACAATTGCACCATATTCTTTCACCTCTTTTACCAAGAACTGTCCCGACCATTTAGACTTGAGTTTTCCCAGAAAATCCTCAACCAAGAATTGAACAAAAGTACCATTTGACCCGGTTCAAAATCCTTGTGCTTGAGTCTCTTATCATGATAAACTTTCACTTTCTCTTTGTAGAGCTTGTTGGAGTGGTAAGCACCATTTCTCAATTCTTCCATTTCAATGAGTTGATCTTTTCTCTTGTCATCGTCTAGAGTGGAATCAAAATTTAAGAACTTAAGAGCCCAAAGCGCTCTATGTTCCATCTCCACCGGAAGATGATAAGTCTTCTCATAAACCATCTGAAAAGGTGTTAGTCCAATGGGAGCCTAGTAGGCGGTACGATACGTCCACAAAGCACACTTAGCATTAGGATTGTACTTTGGAGAGGAAGTGTTGATATTTTGAGGAGGATCCCTCAGGGTAATCAGCTCTGCGTTCAACATGTGTTGCAAGGCTTGCGACAAAGGCATGTTGATCTTCGAACCGCCTCGTGGCGCGCTCGCTACACGCTGTCTCGTTGAGGTTGGCCGATGTAGGATCGAGATCACAATTGCCCCACATTGAGCGGTCGGTCTTGGCTCGGCTTTTCGACCATACACAACATTGGCTTCTTTCTTACCACCAAAAGATTTCTTCAAAGATTTGAAGATGACTCTATCCAATCTTCCCACTCTTGATACCAATGCGCGCCGTCAATATCACTTCGGTGAATCCGGATGAAGAATTTCCAATCGATGATTGAAGAATGGGCTGCGGTGTCCCCATGAACATATCAACCAACTCCCTATTGGACAAGGGTGGCTGAACTCTACCTGCTAAATCTCTCCACTTCTGAGCATACTTCTTGAACTTCTCGTCGCGACCCATAGACATGCTTTGTAGTTGCATGCGAGTGGGTGTCAATTCGGCATTGTACTCATATTGTCTATAGAAAGCATCAGCCAAGTCACTCCAAGTACGGATACGGTCATTCTCTAGCTGATAGTACCATTCCAACTGGGTTCCGGACAAACTCTCTTGAAAATAGTGCATCCACAACTTTCTGTCATCAGTGTGGGGATTGATCTTCTGGACATAGGACTTCAAATGCAGCTTTGGGCAAGACATGCCATCATACTTAGCAAAAGTAGGAACTTTGAACTTGGAGGAATCACAACACGTGGACAAGACTTAGATCATCAAAATTCAGCCCGACATCTTCGTGTTTTCCACAAGATTCAGACGGTCTTCAAGTTGTTTGTACTTGTCATCTTCATCGTAGTATCGGCTATAATCGAGCGGTCCTCTCCTTCTTTCTTTGGCTCACGCTGTCACCATCATCACCCTTGGCACTCCTCGGTATGGACACTTCCTTCGAGAGCTCGATCCGACTGACCACTTTTGGACCCCCTTTGTAACGTCTACCCATGTTGAGGAGACCAACAACCTTCTTCTTCTTGTTGATGAGCTTCTTCAAATCTTCTTGGCCTTGGACCAAGTTGGTGAACATCTAAACCGAGCATTCGAGCTTGAGATCTTTGACACTGCTCAAGAGCCATTTCTGCTAAAATAAATAGCGAGCAAATGAGAAAACCAATCTCCAATGTACCTGTGATGCAATGTTATGCTATGCTATGCAATGTTTATGCGAATGCAATGCAATGTTTTCAAGGACCTTAGAGATTTAAATTTGTTAGACAAGCAACGAACAAACATTTATTAGTTCTCTTTTTATTCTTTTTCTTTTTAAGTACAAAAGATAGTTCAAAACAATAAAAGAAAACATAAACATCCTAAAGCTCTAAGTCTCCCATGGGCGTTTCCTCTTGGTGCCGATGTAGGCATTGATGCTTCGCTCCTCATGAAGTAGCTTTGTCAACTCTAACACTTTCTTCTCGCTTGCATAGCACTGAGCTTCAAAGGTATCCCTTTCTTCTTTTAGTTGAATCCAGGATCTCTTCAAGTCTTCAAAATCGTAGGGCATGTCGATGGAGAACAAGATAGGTACGCCACCTATAGCAACAGTTCCATAATTACTAGTAAACAGCGTGAATGGCATCATGAGGTTTTGAGCTCGAGCTCGCACCCATTTGAGGTAAGGTTCCCAAGGAATGGAGTTCGGTGCCCCAAAGTCTTGGTATCGCCTTTACCATGCCCCAAGCATGTATAAACCTTCGCTTAATTCGAGATCGTGATTGTAGTCGAACACAACATCTTGGAGAAGCATATCATGTGGACCATCTCTTCGGGCAAAACCAAACTGACGTAGAGCTAGAGAAGGGTTGTAAGTAATACCTCCCCTTATACCAAGTAGCGGTACATTAGGGAATTCTCCACAACGCTCAATGAATGTGAAGTCCTTTTGAGAGAAAAGATTCCAACGGATATCGGAATGAGAGAGTGACATCAATCTTTGAGACCATCTCAACCTTTGTTCATTCTTCAAAGCTGATGGAGGAAGGTGCGAAATAAACCACCTGGAAAGTAACGGTATACAACACATGAGAGTTCCTTGTCTTTTGGTAGTACGAGTGTGGAGAGAATGTAGGATGTCTCCAAGTAAAGTAGGCACAGGATTGCGGGTAAGGAACAACTTGATGGCATTGATATCGATGAATTGATCCGAGTTAGGAAATAGAACCAAACCATAAATTAGCAAGGCCACAACATTCTCAAATGCATGGAAACTCATAACTTTGAGGAATTCTCGCTTTCTTAATTAAGAACTTGGAAAGTAAACCCTTAACTCCACTTCTAGTTTCCCAATTGGCTTCGATATCCGAACGCTTAAGGTGTAAGGTCGATGCAATGTCTTCGTACTTAGGAACCTTTTCCAAACCGTAAATGGCATTTGGTCAAGAATAGGTACCCCAAGTAGCTTAGAGAACTCTTCTAAGGTAGGAACCAACCGATAACTGAAATGTAAAGCAATGGTGTTTCGGTCAAAGAACGAATAGGACATGCATCATATCTTCTTCAAAACCGAGATAACCAAATCAAGCGATAACCATGTCTTTTGATGAACCGAGCATGGTCGGAATTTCAAACCAATTCTTTGAGTTGAGAGGGATACCCATGAAGTTGATTCGGATAGTCTTTCTAGAAGCCATAATCCCTACAAACCAGAGCAAAGATAAATCCCTAGGTCCTTGAAATAGTTAGAAATGATATGCAATGCAAATGATGTCATGATGTCATGTTTAGCACACACAAACAATTCACACAATTAGCCTAGGGTTAAGGCTTGCATGAGGTATAGGTGATTACCCCACCAAAAGTTTGAGTTGGTTCATCCTGTCCTATAATAGTAACCGGTTCTAGGAATCTCATATCACGATCTTTCTCGTAAGCTTATTTCAATACGACGGCCAAGTGGTCGATCGAAAATGTCCCAAAAGTCTAATCTCAATGAGCGTAGCATCGAGTATCAACCAACCTCGGTCTACACCAAAGCCGGCCATCTCACTACCTTCTAATGGCTAAGATGGGTCAATTAAGGTTCTAAAAGTTTAATTAGCGCTTGATGACACCACGCAGAAGCCAAATACTATCTTCAACTTGGGAATGAAGATTATCGGGACAACCAAAGTGTCACGCTAACGTAGCCATCATGTTGACCGTTTAGTTATACGTCTAGCGGTCGCGACGATCTAATGCCACTTACCTAAAAGGAAACCCGGATCCGGGTGTAGGATCCCCCAACAATATAATACCCAAGCAAACCTTAAAGATAAAGCATACAAGTCAAACAAAAAGCATTAAAGGTTATCTAGAAATCCCTAAGGCAATTCTCTCTTTTAGGGTGTGTGTCCCCAGCAGAGTCGCCAGTTTTGTAATACGGTGAACTGACTTTGTAGGATTTTTGTATCCAAATGTGCGGATAGCAAGAGTCGCCACCGACTTTTATTTTTATCCAATTAAGGGAAGGTAAAAGTAACAGAAAAAGACCTTCGTTAGATTCTAAGTACGGAGAATGGTTATGAAAAGGGAAGTATTTGCACCCTTTCCATCCGTAGTTATCTACGGGCTCTTAGTTGCTCTAGATCACCTTTTAAAATTGCTTTCTGTGTGTTTGACAAAAATGTTTTGAAAAAGGCATTTCGCTTTGACTTTGTAATGACTCATGTAGGAGTGTATACAAAGTGTTCGGAAATGTTTTGTTTTGAAAAGGAATTGAATTTTGACAAAAGTGTGAGGTGTGAAAAGCATTTTGTTAGAGCAAGCAACTAAAAGACTTATTTACCCACTCAGAATTGGTCATTTTGTTGTACTTCTACATTCCTTTAGAATAGCGCTAGCCATACCATTAGTTAGTAGGTAGCTCCATTCGTTGGATGTAAGCGGGACATTCGAAGGGACATCGGATGGTCATCGAAGGCAACTTGTAGGAAGTATCCTAGCACATTCGAAGGGACTATCATCATTTTTCGTAGGCGACAATCGAGGGTCAAGATCATGTATTCGGAAGCGACATCGTGGGTCTTATGATCTTTGTATCGAAGGGACTATGATGATTTATTTGGAAGGCAACGGTGCTAGAATACCTCTACGTTCGAGGGACATGACCATTTTGAATTCGCAAAGGCAACGAGAGAGAATTACCCTAAGGGGTGCGTGTGTGAAAGAAGTGTGTCAAATTCAGATATTTTATCTTGGAGATTAGAGTGAGTTATGTTGATTTTAATCTTGCCATACACGCCTAATTACTAGCAATTTATAGGGTGCGGAAAGTAAAATGCGGAATGTAAAGTGCGGAAAGGTAAATCCTACGCTATTACAAGGCTTTGGGGCAGATACATAATTTAAAATGCGGAAAATAAAATCCTAAATTAAACTATTACATCCCATATACAGTTACATAATTGAAAAATAATATGATAAAATGATAAAGAGAAAATCGTCTGAATCGGATCAACCTGTACAAAAAGAAGAAATCGGAAAATGCAATATGAATCGAACAAGAGAAAAAATGTTAGAAAAATGCAAATTTTAATATGGGAAAATTAATACATGCTGGAAATAAGATAAATAAGCTAAAATAATTTTTTGGGATTTTTTAAATGCAATTTAGTAATTTAAAATGAATTTATAATGATTTAAATGCTAAATTATAAATAAAAATAAATATGCATGCAAAAATATGTTTTTTAATTTATTAAATTAAATAAAGATTTTTATGAAATAAATGCAAAAAGAAAAATATTTTTTGATAATTTTTAGATGCAGAAATAAAATATTGAAAAGAAATTAAAATGATGCAATATATTAAAAAAAACATGAAAATATGAAAATAATTGAGTTTGTGAAAAAAGAAACCAAAATTGGCCTTGGCATGGTTCGAACTCGCGTCCTGGCTTTCAAACCTTGAGATCCCTTGCCTTTGCCATCTGAGCTAGCACGCATCACTGTTTGGAAACTGGAGTGAGTGGATTATACGCGTCGTCTTCCCATTGCTTCCTCCTTCGCGCCAGACTTTGTTTTCTTCGATTTGAATATTTGAAGCTAGCGTCGGCCATTGTTCGACGCTATATCCCTGGCTAATTCAAAAAATCCAGCAAACATAATATAAATAAATTCCAAGGCCATGGTTCGATTCAGAACATCGTTCCGAATTCACTGGTGCTAGTCTCATGGTCTAATTTTTCCGTTTTAGCAAAGCCCTAATTCGAGGTTACAAACCCTAGCTATGGCATATCGAGCTCCAGGCTATGGAAATACAATCAAACAACCCAGAAAGCTTGCAAACTTATCACTGATCATAAAAACAACAACAAATCGTGTTAATAATGCATGAATGTTAGAAATCGAATTTGGAAAAAGTGTGAGCAAACCGATTTCGAATTTCTTGTTTCTGGATGGTTTTGAATGAAGTGAGTATCTGGATCGACTCTGGAGATGCCAAGGAATGCAATGGAATCCTCAGAATTGCTTGAGAACGGCTGGAAATAGGATTGCCAATTGCTTCATGCACACATTTTTTTTGAATTAGGTTAGGGTTTCTAAAGGCAATTTTTTCGTCCTTTTGTGATTGGTATGTATCAAGTATATATGCTGGATGGATTTGGTATCATATTTGGCAAGAATCAATCACCATTCAATGATAATCAAATTTGATTTTTCATGAAAATCAAATTTTCAAAATTTGCTCAATTTCAATCCAATCTTGCCTTTTTTGGTCCAATTTCGAAATTGCTGGCTTTTAATGGATTGTTGGGTCTTAAGAAGAGAATAAAATCAATCTTTCAATTAATTTTGATTTTATAATTTATTTTTAAATTTAATTTGTATTTAAATGAATAAATTACAAATTAAATAGAAAAATAAATCAAAAATTCGTGGCATTGGGCTTGGATATTCCTAATTGCATGAGGAATAAGTTAGGATGAAGAAAAAGTAGGCCCATTTGCAAAAGATTTGATTTTTTGAAGTATCTCTCTTTGTGCATTCTTTCAAAATTGCCCAACTTGTGAATGGTGTAACTTGCTCAATTTTCCACATTTTTTAGTGTTCTTGGACTTTTTGGGAAGCTCTAAGAGTCCTCTAAACAATGTCTTTTGTTTCATCTCAATTGGAGTTACCATGCTCAATATATCTTCAAATCAAAAGTTGACTTTTGTTGACTTTGAAAATGACCAGAATGTTTTGAGCTATACCTCTCAAATGAAGCATTTTTGGACATTCTTGTGAGACATGAAGTTGTAGAGAATTGAATTTCCTTCAAAACAAGAGGTGGTGGAAAAATTTCTGAGAAAGTATGAGAAAGTTATGATCAGTCAAAGTTCAGTTGACTTTTCACCTAGAAACCCTAATTTAGAAAGTTTGACTTTTGAGCAATTCTTGAGTTTTCTTGATGAATCATGATCAACCCTTGATCAAATGATGAATGTAACTTCAAAATGAGGATGTTGACCAAAAATTATGAAGTTTGACTGTATGTTGACCACAGTTGACTTTTTGTCCAATACAACTGATTTTCAACCATCTGAGCAATTGTCTGAGGAAACTTGGCTTGTGAAGCTTGAAACTTGACATGGAGAATCTTTAAAGCATATGAGGAGGCATGAAGACCATTGGAGATGTTGGAAGTTCATCTTGGCCTGAGAGATACCAAACCCTAGTTTGGGTTGATTGTCTATGAGAGAGTTTATCTGATCAACTCTTGAGGAATCCTTGAGTATGGATGTATGAAATCTCTTGAGTAAATGGAGGGCAAATTTTGGGGTATGACAGAGTTATGACAATGCCAAAGTATGTATTTTGATTCTTCCCCAGACACACATCTTCTCAACAAATTTTCCCTACTCAACCTAAACAAATATGGTCCACCCCACACATAGTACTTGACATCAGCCAAGAATTTTCTTTTCTCATTCCACGACAAATCTTCTGGAATCAATCCCGAGGCCTTGTGATTAGCCATGTCGGCAAACCACGGCCTCTCTTGGATAGCATAAATTTTTTCATCCGGGAACTCCTCTATCACCTTTTTTCTTTCTTTGGGATTTCCATGTTCACCAAGCGGGATAAATGATCTGTCACCAAGTTTTCCGAACCTTTTTTGTCCCAGACTTCCAAATCAAACTCTTGAAGCAACAAAATCCATCGGATTAGTCGTTGTTTGGAGTCCGGCTTGATGAGCAAATACTTTATAGCCGAATGGTCCGTGAAAATCACAACTTCGGAGCCGATAAGATAAGAGCGAAATTTTTCCAAAGCATACACTATAACAAGCAACTTTTTTTCAGTTGTTTCATAGTTTATTTGAGCATCATTTAAAACTTTTCTCCCATAGTGTATTGCCTGGAAAATTTTATTCTTTCTTTGACCGAGCACGGCTCCCACCGCATAATCACTCGCATCGCACATTAATTCAAAATCTAATTTCCAATTCGGTGCGGTGATTATCGGTGCATTAATCAAATTTTCCTTTAATATTTCAAAAGCAATTAAACAATATTTATAAAAAATAAAAATACTTATCTTTGTTGAGAAGATTGCTCAACGACTTTACGATCTTGGAGAAATCTTTTAAAAATCTTCGATAAAATCCCGCATGTCCAAGAAAAATCTGAATCTCTTTGACATTGGTTAGTGGAGGAAGCATCTTTATCACATAGATCTTGGCTTTATCAAACTCGATCCCTTTTGAAGAAATTTTGTGGCCAAGAATAATGCCTCTGGTCACCATAAAGTTGCATTTCTCCCAATTCAAGACCAAATTAGTATCAACACACCTCTTCAAGACAGTGTTTAAATTCTCCAAACACAAATCGAACGATTCTCCAAAAATGGAGAAATCATCCATGAATACCTCAATGGTCTTTTCAATCAAGTCGGCAAAGATGACTTTCATGTATCACTGAAAAGTTGTCGGCGTATTACATAAGCCAAAAGGCATACGTCTATACGCGAAAATCCCAAATGGACATGTGAAAGTCGTCTTCTCATGGTCTTCCGGATTTAGCGAAATTTGGTTGTACCCCGAATATCTATCTAAGAAACAATAAAATTGTTGCTCCGGGAGCCGCTCCAACATTTGATCCATAAAAGGAAGAAGAAAGTGATATTTTCTAGTAGCTTTGTTTAGCCTTCTATAATTGATACACATCCTCCAACCCGTTACTTTTCGTGTCGGAACCAATTCATTCTTTTCATTTGTGAAAACCGTCATACCACCCTTTTTTGGAACAACATGAACCAAACTAATCCACGTGCTATCCGAGATCGGATAAATCATGTCGACTTCCAACATCTTAACAACCTCTTTTCTCACCACTTCTTTCATAACCGGATTCAAGCGCCTTTGAGGTTGGGCCACCGGTTTGAACTCCTCTTCCAACATGATATTATGCATACAAAAGAGGTGATTATGCCTCTTAAGTTAGATAACACCCAACCTATTGAATTTTGGTTAGTCTTCAAAACATGAATCAAACTACATTCCTTCTTTTTTGATAAAGTGTTACTAATAATCACAGGTTTGTTACCTCTATCATCAAGAAACACATATTTTAAATGAGAAGGTAATATCTTTAACTCAATTTTTTTTCTTCATCCAATGGATCCTTCTTTAAAATCTCCATCTCATTGTCCCACAGTTGCACTTCCTTTGAAACCTTTAAATCCTCCAAACACTCTTTAAGTTCCTTCTTTTCAACTTCATCAAGAACATTATAAGCTTCGGTCATGTCATACCCCAATTTTTTACCTAATATACCACCTTACATTTGCATCATTGCATAACTAACAGCTCAGACAGCATTAATCGGGTGTAGCTTTCACAGGTCAAAATTAGGGTTTCATCAGATTTTCATCTGATTCAACAGTAATCAATTAGGGTTTGAGTCCTACTCACCTCATTTGATCTATCTTGATCAAATCATCAACCTCTGGTCATCAGATGTCCATTTCTCTCATAAATCAATCGAGGATCGACCAATTAGGGTTTTGATCGAGCATGAGTTTTCTCTGACTTTTTGAGCAAGAAATGACTTTTTTGGATAGATATTGGTCATTATATCTTAGATACAACATCTTGACCTAATTTATGGATTTAAAACATTACAGAAGTTCACAGACTTCATCAGTCAATTTCGGAAACATCTGATGAATTTTCATCTGCACAGAAAAGTCAAACTTTGACTTTTGGTCAAATTTTTCAAAACAAAACTTTTTCCATCATCAAAATACTTCAAATGATCCATCATGATCATAAAAAATCAAAGAATTTGGAAAAGTCAACAAAAAGTCAAAAGTTCTAACACTTAGAAAAAATTTCTAAGTGTTAAAATTTCTTATTTTTTCCAAACTTCATGCCATTTTTTCACCTAGTTCCATTTTGAATTGGAAAAAACTCAAAACATGAAAGTTGTAGCTCTTGAAACAAGCTTTCCAAAATGTCCAAGAACTCTCAAATCCATGGAGTCTAGCTATACTTTTGAAATTGAAACATAAGGCTCCATGAACATGATTTTTCAAAGTCAAAACATCAAATTATAGGTCATTTTGAGATTTCTTCATCTAGAAGCTATGCCACCTTGCCAATTCAAGCTTAGAGCTGATAAATATCAGCTAGATATAATTGAGATGATATAGGATCAAAATGAGATTTTCACACATGGTAAAAAGAGGAAGCTTCCTTTTTCCTTTTTGAAAAGTCTTTCTTACCCCTTAAGTTAACTTTGATTTACCAAAAGCTTGTACTTGTGCCTAACAATTTCATAGACATTGGCCTATAAATAGATCACCATTTCAAGTTCAAATTACACCAAAGTAATGCCAAGACATACTTTCCTTCCACTTTCTCCAATTTCTCAAATCATAGTTCAAAATGGAGAGATCATGCAATTTTGAAAAATTGTGAATGAACATAAGATCTTTGGTGTCCAACATGTTTTAATGTAAACATATAACTGGTTTACAACTTAAAATCAAACTGAAAACAAGTAAAAATCAGAATTGCATTTTCCATTTTTCAAACATGCAAAATTGCCTTATGATTCGAATTTATGGCTAGGCTGGATTAACTTGTGTTCCAAGCATTCAAACATCATCTATGAACCTCATAGACATGATCCAAATCAATCACAGCAGCAAACTGTAACACCTCTAACCACGATTTCCAGTTTCGTTTTGAAGCTTATGCAGGTGGACTTGGCTGGAGAGTTCCAGGGAGATTCAAAGCAAGCATACCATTCCTACAGCTTCCCTAGCATCCGTTGAAGCTCACACAATCTTCAAATCCATTCTGGAAACACGTTTACACCTTCTTCGATCTGAACTTGCACAGGTATGAACATGAACTGGGATATCATGATTCTTTGAACTTAAATGAAAAAACTCTTGGCCAATCTCTTTCTTCACTCATCACGATCATAAGCCCTCAAAAAAATCAAAGAATCATCAACTATGCATCATTTAATTTGAAATCTTAGTTTCTAGGGTTCTTCGTGATTCTAGAAATTCAATCATGCTAGGATAAAAATAAATGCAATTAACAACCATCTTCGTATTCCTTGTTCAAAACCGAGCAATTTTCATGTTTACTTCATTGAATTTCATTTAGAAACGAAGATTATAGCTGGGTTTGAAAAATCTGAGAATCAAAATGAAGAACAAGCTGGCGCGCGTGTTCTTGAGATTTTTTAAATTCAAACTTTCCAATCTTTTATTAACACGTGTTTTTGGTTTACAAACACAAACGCGCGTTTGTCCCAGTGGTAGCTAGCTTGCCTTTAGTCCTCTTTGCCACGTGTTCCACCCAATGGTCATGGGTTCAACTCTCCACAAGACCATTCTTTTTTAAAACTTTCATATTTTTTCATGTTTTTTCACAAACTTCACAATTTTTTTTAACCAATCAAAACTCCTTATTTGGAGGTGATTTTTTGGACACTTGTCAATAAATGTATCTATTTTATGATAGTGCAAAATTTTTCATAAAAAACTTTCATCTGATTATATTTTAATCGAGCCGAAAACGACGTTCTGAGCACTTTTTCAAAACACTTTAAAAGGTGAATTTTTCAAGTTTCCGACTTCCGATTCTTTTCAAAACTTCTCATAAATGAACCTCACATTTCAAAACATTTTAAAAATCATTTTTCAAAACTTTTTCATCAAACTTACATCTTTTAACATGATCGATCCGATTTAAACGATAAAACCGAATTCATTTTCTCTCGAATTTCTCAATCGATCATGGGCCTCCCTTACGGTGTAAGTCCCAATCCTTTTATGTACATATTTAATTTTACTTATACATACTCAAATCATCATTGTTAATATTCAAACATAAACAAATTTATTTCGTTTGTTTTCATTCGTTTGTTTATACACCGATACCATTGGTATTGAAAGGAGAAGAATTATTACTGATGAAACTTCTTTTAAACCAATAGGCTTCCCTCACGGTGTAAGTCCCATAACATTCTTTTATGTACATAATATTTCCTTGTACATATCAAACTTTCTTCAAATACATACAAATTTTTATCTGTACATAACACAGATATTTTTTATACTCAAGTACAGACAAACTTCGATCGTTTGTTTTCACTTCACTTGTGTATACACAAACAAAACATTCTTTTATGTACATATTTTTGTACATATCAAATTCTTTCTGTATTCATACAAACTTTTGTCTACATAATACGATACTTTTCACGATAAAATTCGATCGTTCGCTTCCGCTTCATCTGATATATCAATACCATTGGTATTGAAAGGAGCATTATTCCTGTGGAACTGCTTTCAAACCAATGGGCCACCCTTATGGTGTAAGTCCCAACCCTCCTATGTACATCCATCTTTGTCTGTACATAAAAACTCTTTCGTGTACATACTTACTTCCTTGTACACAATTCAAACTTGTAAATAATCAAGTTACTGCTTTAAACGTTCGTTTCACGTACACTTGTTTATATTTCATAAACTCTTGTAAATAAACATCATGCATTGTTTATATTTCCTTCATAAACTCTTGTGAATACATATCACACACACACACTTGTTTATACAACTGTCTAATTATAACATAACAATTAGTCTAACCAATAGGTTCCCACTTGTAGCCTCCGCTGGGCTTTATACAAGATAATTCATCACCAAGATGAGTATAGCCTCCGCTTGGGCTTTATACAAGATAACTCTCCCACGAGTTAGCCTCCTCTTAGGCTTCATATAAGAAAACTCATTCATCGAGTTTAGCCTCCGCTTAGGCTTCATATAAGACACACTCCTGAGTCGCCTCCTTGGGCTTCTCAAAAGAACTCCTCATTGAGTTTAGCCTTCTCTTGGGCATCATACAATGAAAGAGACCATAAAATCTCTTAACACCTCCTATTGGGCTTCCAATACAAAGAATCACCAGCGGATAGAACCCAGAGTATAATTTCCGGTGAAATTGCTCTTAATTCCAAAAGGATGGTTTCCCGGTGAAATCCCTTTAAAGACAAAGCCAGCCATACCCTATAGCTTCCTCTTGAGCTTCATACAAGGACCCTCGATGACCCTCGATGACCCTCGAAATGCCTCCTCTTGGGCTTACAATACAAGGACCCATGGGCTTCTTAAAAGCATCCCTTTAATCCAATCAATTTCTCCTCGAGATTTAGACGTTTATCATCTCTATGGAAGAAGTATCTCATCTATCACATCACATACAATCAAAAACTTTTCAAACTTTTTTTTCAAACAAAAACATCTCTTAATTGTAAGTGGTAACGCTTGTACACTCAAGCAAAACACCCAATGCTTACAATTAAAAGATTCAATCATTTTTCAAATATCTTTCTTAAACATGTAAGTGGTAACGCTTGTACACTCAAGCAAAACACCTAATACTTACGACGAAAGATTTCAATCAATCAAACTTTTCAAAATGTATGTGATGAAATAGATTAGATACATTTTTCATTAAGATGACATTTGTCTGTCTCTTACTAACATCCCGTTGCTTTCCACTAGCATAAGTGGGAACTACGATTGCTCTGACTTTCTCAACATCCTTTTGAGAATACGTAGGCACAAGGTCTCATCCTTGCCGAGCAAATTTCTATCCCCCTCAGACCAAACAAACCATAGATCCTTGTAGATCCGAGCTACAAATGCTCTGATTCCCACTAGGGGATATGTATGCAGAAGATCCACAAATCTTTGCGAGCACAATAATAACAAACAATAGGATCCCACATAATCTATCATTTCTTAAAATCCCAAAGGAGAAACTTTCCCAATCATAGAAATAGCAATTAAAATACACAAACATATCAAACATATTCATATATAAAGCTATAGATAACTATATATATTTAGGGTGCTCCATCTATTCCCTTTATATAACAATCCCCTTACTCGTAATCTCCCAATGCGTTGTGTCTAGTTTGCGCTTAGTCGCCACGCATATCAATATCAATTGAGGGTATTAATGACTTCCCTTTTCATAATCATTAAATCATCTTTCTTGTGTTGAAAATAATAAAGCTTGATGCTCGCGGCATCTTTATAAACAAATCAAAAGAGTAAATCGTTTCGAGTTAGAGAATCTGAATTCACGTTCGATTCTCTAGCGCGTCACCTTTTAACGCGAACAGGTCAAGGTTCTTTAAAGAGGCTTTATAAGATGCACTTGGCTAGTGACATCTTCTATTGCTTCTTCAATAACGTATATCTTGAAACAATCCTTTTTATCATTTGAATGTTTAATTGCTTCAAAAATATTGAAACAAATCTCTTTGTCTTGCACACGCACTTTTGTCAAACCATCATCGATATCAATCATCATTCTCGCGGTCTTCACGAATGACCGGCCTAAAATCAAGGGAGCATCCAAATCTTCTTCCATTTCTATCACAACGAAGTCAACGGGGAAAAAAATTTATCCACTTTAACTAACAAATCTAAGGCTACTCCATGTGGGTGAGTAGTAGACTTGTCCGCCAATTGCAAAGTCATTTTTGTATATTTTAACTCAATATTCCCTAACCTCTTCAAAATAGACAATGGAATCAAGTTGATGCTAGATCCCAAATCTATCAATCCCTTACCAACATACACATCACCAATGGTAACGGGCAAAGTGACACGTCCCAGATTGCTTTCTTTCTTTGGTATTGTACGTTGGATGATCACACTACAACTAGCATCGACCATAATAGTCTCTTGATCTGTATACCTCTTCTTTTTTGTCAAAATGTCCTTCATAAATTTTGCATACTTTGGCATTTTCTCCAATGCCTCGGTAAAAGGAATGTTGATTTATAATTGCTTGAATATGTCCATAAACCGAGCATAATAGCGAGCATCTTCCTTTTTAGACGGAGCATGAGGATATGGCAAGTTTTGTACCGGTAAAGTGACAACCTTCTCTTTCCCATCTTCAACTTCTTCTTCTCTTCAACATTTTCTTTTTCAACTACAACATTTTCATCATCATCATTTTCAACTCCAACATCTTCAAGTACAACATCTTCACCATTATTTTCAACTTTAACTTCCTCCACAACTATCTCTTCATTAATTTCTTCTTCATTCACAACTTTCTCTTTTCCCTTCAATTTTTTCTTTGTCTCTTCAACAACTCTACCACTCATAGTCATAATTGCTTTACAATGCTCCCTTGGATTTGGTTGAGTAGTTGCCAAAAATGAGGGCAAAGCATTTTGATCGAAAATTTGTTTTGCTAATTGTCCCAATTGAGTCTCTAAATTCTTTATTGATGCTTCCGTGCTCTTTTGGTTGGCCATTAAAGCTTGCATGAATTGAGCAAGTGTATCTTGCATGAATTGAGCTTGCTTGCTAGATGATCCTTGCATATCCATGATTTTTTTGTGGAAGCCTTTCCATTTTCTTGGTCAATTCTTCCACTTGTTTGGCAAATAATTTGTTTTGGGCAATAAGTGCTTCATTATTAGAACCGATTTCAAGAGCTCCCATTTTTACTTGCACATTCCCTTGATCATTTTAGACTTGATGATCATTTCTTCTCGTCTTCTCGTTGATTTGAATGGCTTCGAAAGGTATCTTCGCCATTAATGAACCCCCCGCCGTAGCATCCAACAACAATTTATGTTGAGGTTGGAGACCATTGCGAAAGATGTGAATTTGGGTAGTGTCATGAAAACCATGACTTGGGCATTTTATAAGCATTGATTTGTATCTCTCCCAAGCTCTGTTCAAAGCCCCATTAACACCTTGCGAGAATAACGAAATCGCAGTTTTAGCTTCCATGAATCTCTATTGAGGAAAAAATCTTTCAAGAAATTTCTTCTCTAACACATTCCAATCTGTCATTATCTCTTATGGTTGGTCTAGATACCAATCATTTTATTTCCCTACCAAAGAGTGAGGAAAAAGCCTTTGAAAATATTGTTCCTCTTCGGCTTCCGGAGCTCCGGCCGCACCCGTAATTTCAGAAAAATTTGTAAGGTAGGTGTGTGGATCTTCATGGTCATGACAATGAAAAGGATTTACATAAAGTAGTTGGAGTATACTCGTCTTCATTTCAGAATGCCTCGCATTGGCTAGGCAAGAAAACTGAGCTGTGTGACGAGAACTATTTGTACAAGGGCCTCTCGGTGGTGGTGGTTCCACCATGACTTCTCCCAACACTTGAGGTGTAGAAAAAGTAGATGCTTCTCCTCTTTCTTGTCTTTGTCTAGCTAGTATTTTCCTTTGTTTAGCATTATTATTAAGTCTTCTCGTCGTCCTTTCAATTTCTGGATCAAATAGGAGTTGATCGACCGGAACACTTCCTCGCATAAACTATACTATGAAAATGCTAACCACACAAATAGAAGCAAAAAGAGATTAGTAGATAAATTATCTTAAAATACACAACCTATCGCAATGCTTGCAATATCAAACGCCGATCCCCGGCAATGGCGCCATTTGTTGTATGTATTTTCTGTTACAAGTATTTTTAATTATCGTTTTCCACGGGGATTGGTGTGATATAACCGTCGTTCGATAGTTCAAGTGTATTTTAAGATTTGGTTGCAAAAGGGTTTTGTTTCCTAGTCACAAAAATCATAAATTTCAAGTAAACAAATTTAGTGTTCTTTCCAAAAGTGAGTTGTTTGGATTAAAGAGAGTTTTGGTTGGTTTTTCAAATGGTAAAAGCATGTCAATATTAGTTTCATAACTTAATTTCATATAAATTCAATTAACCAAGTGGATGAACTAGTTGATGATAGATATAATTATGTATCCTCTCAATATTGTTGATTTCCAACCAATATTGTGAGTATTATCATGTTAATCTTTAGATGATGTCTCACTCTAAATATTGACATGATAATCTTTAAGCTTGATCCAAGTAAATACTAACTCACAAATCTATTTCTAGCATTTGTTCCTTAGTAGATGAATATCTTAGGTCAAGTTTGAAACATATTTCTCAATCATGATCCAAAGCAAAAAGTACAAGTAAAACAAAGATATTCAACATATATATATCATCAACCAAGTTCATACACCAAAAGATCCAAAGAAATACATAAAAGTTGGGTTAACTACCTCTAATCTTGACACAAAAGAAGCTTAGCTACTCATTCGCATGGTAGCTTCACTTGCAAGAAATGGAGAGATGATGAACATGGATAAAAAAACTAGCAAAGATTCAAGGTTTTCTTCAATGTTTTTGAGTTATAATTAAGGAGAATAGTGTTCTCTGGTTTTTAGGTCTTATTTTGTGAGGAAATGAGGGAGTGGGTGAACAAAATATCTAAGTATGGGTATGTGTACTTTTTCTGATTTCGCAGGCCGCACTTAGCCCACTTTATGGCGCTAAGCGCGCCTTTACTTATAACTAAACTGCCTTAGACAACTACAGACCATGCTTGAACCGCGCTTAGCACGCCCTGTAGCCTGATTCACCACCCAAAATTGTTTGAATTTATTCCCTAAGCTCTCCTAGCTTTCTTGTTTCCATGATTGAAGATAAAATCACCAAAAACCTACAAATTAAACATAAACAAAGTTAAATAATTGATTATAAACAAAAACTAAATAAAAACATAACTATATCAAAATACTATATTAAATACTATCAATTAATCAAAAGACATTGTAAGGGACCCCAAAATTATCTACAAATATATCTACATTTTGGTCCTTAACAAATACACACTCGATCATAAAATCTCACAACGTTCTTGTTGATTCTAAAATCGCGACTTAGACCTTGATTGATTAAATTCAACCAATCAACCAATCCCAAGTCAGTCTTCTTACCTTCTCTAATCTTGCCAAGAATGCCATCAGTTAGCTTCAGTATACCCACCTTTAAACTGTTAAGAGTCGTATCGCATACCAAACTCATATCTCTAAATTGGCCGATTAATTCTATCTCTCGAACCATCAAAGTTAACATATGCAACGTCTTATGACTTAGCGCATAAGTGGTGACATTGGCCTTACCAGAACGGTAATTCAATTCAAAATCATAATCCATAATACATGAAATGGCCTTACCACGACATGCCCCTTTTGCATCAAAACACTTCCTAGACCCATCTTAGAAGCATCATAATACACAAAAAACTATTTAGTTGGACTCAAAAAAATAAACACTTGAACCGACGTCAACTTTTTCTTAAGTTTTAGCAAACTCTCTTCACACTTAGCATCTTAAACAACAGCTTTACCTTTCCTAGTTAGCTAGGTCAACGATAAATCTAACTCAGAAAATCCTTTGATAAACTTGTGATTATAACCAGCTAGCCCAAGAAAACTTATTTTTCTTAACCCGAACTCACACTTAGACAATTTAGCATACAATTGCTTCTCTTGTAAAACCTTCAACATAAATCTCAGATAATATGTGTGCTCTTCGTCTGACTTTAAAATATCTTTATCCTTCACATGAATATAATGATACCCAAACCTCAAGTAAATCTTACTGAAAACACACACACAGATACACACACTCACCTACTAATTGATCCATAAAATCATCAATCCTTTGGAGATGATACTTTTTTATAGTCATTTTATTCAACTATCGATAGTCAAGACACAAACGCATACTATCGTCTTTCTTTTTCACTAACAACATCGATGCACCCCACGACGACACAATAGGCCGAATGAACTTATTCTCGAGTAAATATTCTAATTGGTTATTCAAATTACCCAAACCTATAGCAGACATCAAATACAGAACGATCGAAACAAGACTAGTACTAGGTACTAATTCTATAACAAACTTCACATCACGCTTTGACAGAAATCATTGATTTCTTCAGGAGTCACATATACGAAATTATAATGACATGTAGATCACCAATTACTTCCTTATCCTTGGCATTCAACAAAGTTAACATCATAAACACTAGAGCACCATCTTTCACAACCTTATTCACTCGTTTAGCATAAAGAAACATATATTTCTCTTCCATGAACTCTGGAAACATCATTGTCTTGGTGTAATAGTTTATATGTATTAGACGATGTGACGGATCTAGAAGGGGGGGTTGAATAGATCCCTTTGAAAATTTTGAGCTTTTTGTAAAATTGTTTTTCTCAGAGAGCAACAGCCCTGAATCTAATCGTCTAAACTTTACGTATTGGAAAGATCGGATATGCGAACCGATTTGATGAAAATGATAAGAATAGAATCACAACTAAAATTGAATATGATGAATCGCTTTAGCAAGTTTAACAAGGTTTAGGTTATTACCAATTAGTTGCAGAGAAGATAAAGCAAATTTATGAGTTGTAAATTCACCAAACACTTGGTGTACGTACTACACAAGGTTTGGTTATATTCAAATTATAGTGATTATAGCGATTCAAATGAATGCTATATCTGTTGTAAAATTTAGTTTGTAACTACAATTATTTTGTATGAATTAGAAAAATTGATAACTCACAAATTCAAGCAAATAGAAATAAAATGCGAAAAACTAAAATGGACACAGTATTTGTTAAGGAAGTTCACCCTGTCGTCCTCGCGTGGGCTACTCTGCCCCTAATTCTAGAATCTAGAATTAGGATTATAAAATTAATTTTGCAAAGTTTGTAAGAGAAGATACAATCACCACAATTCAAAGTAACTTGATGAATCTTATATGTTGCACTCCTCTTCCCTTGATTCTAGATGAATCAAGTATGTCAAATCTTGAACAAAATCTCCTTCTACCTTGAATGATTTTGAACCCTAGAAATTGGCCCCAAATCCTTCTTCACAATCCTCCGGTTACCGCTACCCGATTGAACAACTTACGTTCTTCTAATCCCTTAGCTCGGCTGAATTCAATGAAACAAAGACTTGTGATAAATAAAACCCCAATTTTGGAGGAGATAACCCCAATGGTTTCATTCAAGAAAAAACCCACAGAGATATCTTCCCAAATCTGAAATTTGCACTTTCAATTCGGACTTTATCAACTAAATCCTAAAAACTTGATCAACAAAAATGATTATGTGTAATTGTTGATGGTTGATGAAAGGTTGAAGATGAAGAGAGCTCTTGTGTCAATATTTCACAATTTCTTGTTATTTCAGAAAATAGAGGCCAAAACTAAATATATAAGTGATTCTCATGATGTAACAAAATAGCAGAAAAATGAGACAATTTAGCGATGCACCGACTCATGCAGGATGTGCAGAAGGCGTGCGTCTTCCCGAGCGAGAGAGGTTGAAATTCCTTCAGACATGCGTCGACTCATTGCCTGATGAGCCAACTCATGTTTTCCCAGAACTATGCATCGACACATAGAGAAGGTGTGCGCCTTCCCAGACATTGCCAAACCAAAATCTTCTTTTCATGAGCCGACCTAAGGTTCCATGAGCCGACTCATGCAGTCTGTTTTGAGAAAAATGCTTGTTTTTGATGTTTCTCACTTGCACTATTTGAAGCATGATATATTTGCATAGATAGGTTTTTGACAAGCATTAAAATTCAGTTCTTTCACCTTTGCCCTCACATACTCTCCCTTTTTGATGATGGCAAAAACCTTAACTATGAATCGTCTAAATGATTGTGAATCATCCAATCATCTTCCTCCTGAGATATTGCATATTTTTGTTGTGTATTCCTTCTCCCCGTTTGACAATATCAAAAAGAAACAAGGACATAGATTAAGAGAACCAAAAAAATGTAGAACGACCAATATTTTGCAACTTTGCAAAAAGAACACAAACAAACATACACACAATATAAAGCAAGTGCAAACGATAATAGATGCAATAACCAATAAAATAGTACAATACGATGTTCATTGTTACAAACCCAAAATAAAACACAAAGTAGTACGGGAAGTAAAACAGTTTAATACAAGACAATAGTAATACAAGTATAACAAGCAAGAAATAAAGTGCCAGGCATTAACTAATGTTGTTGTTCCTCATTGTCTTGTGGTGGTTCAATATGTTGGTTTGGTGGAAAGCGAGCCATGAAAGCCGACTGAAAGTTTTCCAAGTTTGTGTTTTGTGTTTCCATCATTCCATGAAGGGTGTTATATCAGCGGTCTTGGAGGCTAGCATAATCCTTAAACTGAATGTTTTGAAGGTTGACTATGCCAGCAAGATTGTTAATCCGTTCATTTGCTAATACCATGTCTTCACGATGGTGGACGTGCATTTCCTCAAGTTTGCGCATCACCTCGTCATAGGATTTATGAGGCTCACCATCATCATTACCTTCGTCATCTTATTCTTCCTCTTTCGCACTTTCTTGATTCTCAGTACCAACTTCACCGCCCTCAGCATCTTCCATTTCATCATCCTGTTCAACATCTTCATTTTGAAGCATTACTGAGTTTGATTTCATAAAGTACCTGTACCTACCAAGTTGGGGATCTCATTGATGACCCATGAGTGCGAGAGTTTTGGAGGTAAAATCTGAATCTGGCAGGATAGGTGTAGGTGAGATACCAGTAAGATCAAGGTTTTCTTGACTTAGAATTCGATGAATGAATGGTGGATACCCCAAAGCAGATCATCTAGGGGAATCCCTCAATGAAAATAGCCGGGTAGTGATGTGATACGGCCAATGAATCTTAATTTTGTTTAGAATAGCCCAAATTAACAAAACCTCGGGTTGATCAACACGGGATAACCCATCCTTTTGGGGCGAATTATCCTTGACACAATCCATTGGATAATTCGAGCTAGAGGAACCAATTGACATGTTGTGGTAGTTTTTGGAAAAGCACTACTTTGCACAAAACTCTCAGGATATGGTCGTTTTAACATAGAGTTCAAGACATGTTTGAAGTCATAGTGTGCAGGAAGCTTAGTGTCGGTGATTTTAACAGTATCGGTGTCAACAGGGAACAACTCAAAAGCTTTCCAAATTTCATCATCTACCTTGACAACCTTATTTTCAATTTTGTTTGAAAATTGGTGATCAGAGAATTTACCTTGTATACCCGCATAGAATACCTTGACAAGTACCTCGTTGTAGTCTCCATCCAACTCAAGGAATGGAAACACCTTTTGATGGTCCAACAATTCCACCACATCTGACATATGCATGCGTTTGAGGGTGAGACGGAAGGCACAGAATTGCCTAACCAACCTCCTCCTAGAAAACTTCTCATCAAACTTTTCAGTGAGATCAGGAGGAAGAAGTGATAGAGGAGTAACCCGAGTTTGATTTGAAGAGCTACCTCTGATACTTCTCTTCTTTGTTGCCTTAGAAGCCATGGATGAAGGTTTGGAGAGATTTGGAGTTGAAATGAAAAAGTGGGTTTTTAGGATTTTGGGATGGAGAGGGAGGCCTAACGAATGCTAGAAAGAGGGAACAACAACATTGCAAATGGATGCACGCAAACAGAATCACACAATACAAACTAAGATATAATGAGCTGTCAAACAGCGACGCGTCGACCTATGCAGGGATGCGCCGACCGCTCAGAGCTATAGGTTGGCTCATGTATGTAAAATTTTGAAATTTCTTGTATTTCATGGCATGTAGGTTTTGTAGAAATTAATTGAACACAATAAACAAGTACGCATGCACAGAAGCAATAACACACAAAACATTTAAGAATTTCATAGCACAAACATTTAAGCAAAATGGTCACCAATGAGAAAGAGTAGGAAGGATATTACCGAACTATTTGAATGACACGATGCCCTCACATGTCGCCAGCCCAAGATGATATTCACGAATCATAGAGACACAAAGATGAATAAAGAGCATGTAACTCATTGGAGTTGCGATCTATCCGAAATATCAAGGACACTGAGTTCCCAAAGAATATGAAAGAACGGCTCAATTGCAAGTGGTTTTGTAAAAATATCGGCAAGTTGATTTTTGATATCAACGTGCTCAAACACGACTTCACCTTTCTCTACATGATCCCTAAGTAAGTCGTGCCTAATTTCAATATGTTTAGTGCGTGAGTGTAAAACTGGAATCTTGGTTAGATTGATGGCACTTGTGTTATCACAATATATTGGAATATGATTAAGTTTTAAATCATAGTTGAGTAATTGTTGTTTGAGCCAAAAAATTGAGCACAACAATTATCGGCTGCAACATATTCCTCCTTGGTCGTTGACAAAGCAATTGAAACTTGCTTCTTTCTATGCCAACTAACTAAGGCGTTTGAAAAGAAATGACAGGTACCACTGGTGCTTTTCCTATACAATTTGCAACCCGCAAAGTCAGAATCGGAATAGCCAACCAAAGAACAATCACTACCCTTGGAGAACCAAAGTTCATACTTAGGAGTACCACAAAGATACCTAAGTATACTTTTACAGCTTTTAGATGACTCTGCTTAGGACAAGATTGATATCTAGCACACATGAAAACACTAAACATAATGTCGGACGAGAAGCGGTAAGGTAAACAAGAGATCCTATCATACCTCTATACCTTTTTACATAAACTGGCTTACCATGTTCATCCCGATCTAGGCTAACTGCGGTAGGCATTGGAGTGTCAATAACTTTTGAGTTTTCCATACCGAAGCGCTTGAGCAACTTATAGCAATACTTCGTTTGGCTAACAAAAGTTCCTTCCTTGAGTTGTTTGATTTGAATACCTAGGAAGTAGTTTAACTCCCCCATCAATGCTCATCTCAAATTCAGCCTGCATCACTTTAGAAAATTCCTTGACCAAGGTGATGTTAGTAGACCCAAAGATGATATCATCTACATAAATTTGCACTAAGATGGATTGATTTCCTTTGTGCTTAATGAAGAGGGTTGTATCAACCTTCCCTCTATAGAATCCCTTTTCTAGTAAGAACTTACTAAGCCGATCATACCAAGCCTTAGGGGCTTGCTTAAGACCGTATAAAGCACGTTTAAGTTTATAAACATGTTTAGGAAACTCATGATTTTCAAACCCGGGAGGCTGAGATACATAGACTTTAAGTTATTTCAAACCGGAGCATAAGTTTCCTCATAGTTGATGCTTTTCTCTTGGTTATACCCTTAAGCAACAATATGTGCCTTTTTGTGAGTTATGATTCCGTTTTCGTCAAGTTTGTTCCTAAATACCTACTTAGTACCAATTACTCGATGGTCTCGCGGAGGGGGGACAAGGTCCCAAACCTCATTTCTCTTGAATTAATTTAATTCTTCTTGCATTGCCAAAAACCAATGTTCATCGAATAAATCTTCTTTAGGTTTTTTAGGCTCAATTTGAGAGACGAATGTGAAATGATAACAAAAGTTATTTATCTTAGACCGTGTAGTTACTCCCTTTGATATGTCTCCAAGAATGTTGTCAATAGGATAATCCTTGGCTTCTTTCCACTCCAAAGGAGGATCCATTTCATTTGTTGGTTGAGTTTCTTCTTCTTCTTTTCTAGACACATGATCCATCTCCCCTTTTTCTTTCTCAAGTATGGGCTCATTACTCTTTTCATCTTGATCATTGAGTATCATTTCTGAAGAAGCACCTGCACCATTAAAAGAAATACCCTTTTCGACTATTTTTGGACTGGATTCATCAAAGGAAACATGCACGAATTCTTCCACAATTTATAACCTTTTATTAAATACCCTATATGCTTTACTAAATTGAGAGTATCCGAGCGAGAGAGGTTTGAATTCCTTCAGACATGCGTCGACTCATTTCCTGATGAGCCAACTCATGTTTTCCCAAAACTATGCATCGACACATAGAGAAGGTGTGCGCCTTCCCAGACGTTGCCAAACCAAAATCTTCTTTTCATGAGCCGACCTAAGGTTCCATGAGCCGGCTCATGCAGTCTGTTTTGAGAAAAATGCTTGTTTTTGATGTTTCTCACTTGCACCTGTTTGAAGCATGATATATTTGCATAGATCAGTTTTTAATAAGCATTAAAACTCAGTTCTTTCACCTTTTCCCTCACAATATGAACTCGGTCGAACTTCAAGAAGTTCATTCCAAAGATAACATCAAGTTAATTCAACTTCTTGCTGAGGCGGCATGTGGCAAATATTCCCGGGAAAAACATTAAGAAACTCATACACAACAAGCATATCAGTAGCCATAATATCTCTCTCCAATCTTAGAAATGCTAAACCCACAAGTACCTCATCACCCCCTATCATGGATGTAACACCCCAATATTACCCAAGGTTTTATATGCAAAAATCAGAGTAATTTAAAATTTCATAAATTCAATACTGAGGCGTCACACCCTCAAAACCAAATTACTTTAAACAGTTTGCTTTAAAGTAAAAATCTCGGATACATAGCATCGTCGGAAATCATAAATTGATTCTTAAAAATCAAAACATCTTCTTTATTAAACTTCCTCATCAAATCATGTTTTCATAAAGTATGATTCTTATTCACAAAGAGTTAACAACAAAAGAACAACAACAAGACAACACAAATATTCCCCCCGAGTGCTACATATCAGAGCGACACCGACTCGACTAACAGCAGCTATAAACTCCGTCTTCATAACTTGCACGTTACCAGTATAAAGGCAACGGCAAAACAAGTAAAGGGTGACATACTCCAAAACATATAATGACATAAGAAACATAAACAAAATCATCACAAATTGGTTAAAGCCCATCGTCGCTTTTGGCATAAAAGCCCATCGTCACAAACATCATCGCATCATATTTGCATTAAGCATTTCATCAAAGTCAAATCATCGCAAAACTCATCATTTATATTCATCGCATAGTTATCATGAAATTATCAAGTCATATTCATTTCATGTTCATCATAAAGATCATCACCAAACAAAGCATCATATATCATCGCAATTCAACATCGTCCATCAATTAAAACCCAACGCCAAATAACTCAAACATAAATATAACCGACTCCATGAGACACGACTATGTTATGCATGCGGTACCCGTCGCTTTGTCCATAATTAGGAACACTTGGCATAAAGCCCATCGTCGCTTGGCATAAAATCCCTCGTCACTTGGCATAAAAGCCATCGTCGCCTATGTAATGTATGCGACTCGACAATATAAACAACATAACAAAAACATCATCATCGCTCATCAAAATTGGCATAAAGCCCACATCGCCATAATTTATCCATACCTCTCTTAGAGTCCCTGCCAAAGAAGACTGGTACTTTAATAGTGGATGTTCTAAACACATGACTGGAATCAAGAATATGTTAAGTGATAACAAACCTCACACTACTAGTTATGTGACTTTTGGAGATGGAGCAAGAGGTGAAATCAAAGGTGTTGGAAAACTTGACTGTCCTAGAGCTCCAAATCTAGATGGTGTGTTGCTGGTAAATGGATTAACTTCTAACCTCATCAGTATCATCCAACTATGTGATCTAGGATTCAAAGTCAACTTCACCAAGTCTGAATGTCTTGTTACAAATGAAAACTAGGAAGTTGTAATGAGAGGAGTCAGATCAAAAGACAACTGTTACTTATGGGAGTCCAAGAACATTAAGTACTCTTTTGTGTGCTCTATAGCCAAAGAAGAAAAGGAAGTGAAATTGTGGCACCAAAAGCTTGGTCATTTACATCTTAGAGGGATGAAAAAGATCATATCCATGGAGGCTGTCAGAGGGATTCCAAAGCTTCAAATTGATGAAGAAAGAGTATGTGGTATTATCTTGAACAAATACCCTGATATTCTTGTTGAGAGAGACTCTGTATGCAAAAGAGCCCCTGCACTTGGATTTCATTATAAGCTGTTTCAGGAAACACATGTCCCTGATATTGTTATGACATCTGATGAGACATCAAATGTCAAAGAAAGCTGATGTTATTGTTGTGTTAAGAGAAACCTGCAGAGAGCTTGAGGCTAGAAAGAGGTCACTTGAAGAGTTGGTCACTGCCCTTGAACAGGAGAAGGATGATATAGAGGTTGAGGATGAGAGGCTGGAAGAGGATACTGATAAAGAACAGCATGATGGTTGTGCAAGCAGTTCCACAGAAGAAGCTGCTGAAGACAGTGATTCCTCAGGAGATAATCCTGCCTGAAGTTTCTGGTTGTTGGTGTGTGTAGATTGCTGCTGATGCTTTCTGGTGCTGATGTTCTTATACTTATGTTTCTGTTTGTTTCTTTTTGTTGATTTGGTTACTTGGAATTTTGTTTTTCTCTGATGCTTGAATACTGGGATTTTGTAATGGCTCATTTGACCCCTTTTGTGGCTAAAAAGGGGGAGAATTAATTAGGATGGTTCTGAGTTTAGTTTGGTAGTTTGATTTTTTTTTAATTCTGCTGCTCTCTGATAGTGTTGTTGGTTTTAACCAAAATATTTGTCAAAGGGGGAGTTTGTAAGTGTTTTGTGTTGACTTCAATTTTTGGTAAAACCAGATTGGTGTGTCAATGTCTTGACTGATGTCATGACATTCTGATATGAAGACAAATTGCGGAAGGTGTATTTACAGTGCACGAGAATCTTTGCATAACAGATGATTATGTTATTCTCAAAAGAACAGGTTCTGCAAGAGAAGTGTGCAGGATGTATGATGTCATGACCAATGTTAAGACATCCTGTACTGAATAAGTCATTGTGCGAGTTTTATTTCACGAGAGTTTTCGAGGATTACATTGAAATTCGACCAGTTGGTGTGTCAATGTCTTGACTGATGTCATGACATTCTGGGTTGAAGATAAATTCTGCAAAAGTAGTGTTCTACATGTATAGCTCAGTATGTTGTGATAACATAATAATCTGCTATGATCTGTTATGCTGGAAATCTGCAAGCAGAATGACAAATGTCATGACCAATGTTATGACATTTTGTGCAGAATATATTGTTATGCAGATTTGTTTTTCGAGTTTTCGGATTACATTGGTGATACGATATGGATTATATGTGCTCACGTGGACTTGAGGTTAATTTGGTTTTAACTCTATTTTGTTATGTTGTAAAGAACAAGTCTTTAGGTTAACTTTGGTTAACCCTAGCTATTTTTATGGAAGCCCAAGTTGAAGACTTTACTGCTTCTATAATATAGAACAAACCCTTACGTTGTTTGGTGCGCCTTTTCTGTGAAGAAGTAAAAGCAGTTTGTAATTTGTGTCTTTAGTAATTCTTGTTAACCAAGCAATTATCTTTTGATAAGTGCTTTGGAGTAGGATTTGGTTGTAAGGGTAGTTTATCACTCAAAGCTTTGAAGCACGAGTGTGGTGTCTCTTGATTAAAACTTTGAAGCAAAATCAAGTATGTTTATTGAAGAATGTCTTCACAATTCTATTAATCATTAGGTTAGTATCACTGCTGTGATTTAGGGGGAGTGAGTAGGAACTCAGGTCTAAGTAGGACTTAGATTGAAGTTGCATTGGGTAGGTCTTAAGTGAAGGAGATAAACTGGTTGGTTTATTCCTGAATTAATACTACTTATAGTGGATTTCCTCCCTGGCTTGGTAGCCCCCAGATGTAGGTATAGTTACACACTGAACTGGGTGAACAACTGATTGTGTTCTTTACTGCCTTTTAAATTATTGTTTGGTCTGTTAGCAGTTTGTCAGATACGGTGTCATAACATTCACTTTGACATTAAGTATCTGTTGCCAGAATTTCAGATATCATCGCAATTTAATTTAGCAAATAAGCAAGCTTCAGAAATCATATAAGTCTCATGAAAATACCTTATTAAAACTACAAATATATGGTGAAAGTCTTCACAAAAAAACATAAGTGTCATAATGACGAGAGTATAACATCAAACTCTCTAGTTAACATAAACATAAATGATAATCATCGTTCCCCCTGTCCAATGGTATAGATCAAAGCACGTATTCTAAAACTCAATAAAAGGGAAAGAAGAACAGTCTCGTATCATCGTCCAGATCTATGCAACTACTCAACTATCTGCTTGTCTGCACTCCGAAAAGGAGCAAAAACCACAACAACCAAGGGGTAAGAATTCACATCAATAAATTAAGCGGTATAAACTGCAAGGTAGAACATATACAACTACACATATTTCACAATAATCACACAATCGTATTCCCACACCAACTCAACTTCATACACAATCATGATTAAGCGTACAACTCATTATGCAATGTGACTCAACTATGCAACTTAATGTATATGCATGTGGGACTAACTCAACAAATGGTTCTTCCTTCAAACTGAGTCCCGCGCCAAACCCCGACCATTCACCAAGCTCCAAGCCCCACACCGAGTTTGGGACAGGTCACAAAATCCCACATCAAACATGTGAACTCACCTATTTTACAACAACAACAACATATGATGCATATCATACAAGTCAATACAAATCAACAACAACTATAACATTTAAGTTCCACAGCGACCGTAAACAACATGCATTGACAATAACATAATAATTCCACACTGAATTCTTATTACACAACCACCAACAATTAACAACAACAACATAATTATCATCACACTCATACAACATCGTATAATCATCACAACACATATTCATCCAACATAACATCAACAATATACAATATTTTCATCATCAACCATTATAATCAATATTCTCAAACATCATAATCTCGTCAAAACACCGAAAGTCTCATAATTCAAAATTTACTCGATTAAATGGTTTCAAAGTTATTAATTCTCATCATTGGCAACATAACATCAACAATCTGTGTAATCCTCATTGAATACTCTTGTTCACAACACATTCATCCCCTGGGAAAAAAATCCATTTGATAGTAATTCATGTTAGTTTTCTAATGTTTCGAACGAAAACTCATTTGGGCTTACGGATCAAAAATTATGGCTAAAATGATTTCGCAATACAAAATCCAATGAGATGCTACATTTTCTTACAATTTTGTGTGATCTCTCTTAAGCATATTAAACTTTTTCTTTTCCATTAAGATGATACATTTATACATAACTTAATACACTATATGCATATCTAGCTAAAAAATACAGATAATCGGGAAGATATTGAAAAAGAGAACAAAAAAATCAATTATCAACGTACTACTAATTTTACATTTTCCTGCCGAGCCAATATTTCTGGTTCTTCATTGCAAGGTTACTTGACATGGTGAATGCTGTTATATACTTGCAAACCTTCCAAAGGATAAGAATAGTTTTTCCTCCTACTTGCAGGAAAATGTCAAAAGATGAATGGCAAATCACCCGAAGAAGCAAAGAATAATCAATCAGTCTCGGAGAAAATTGCGATCCTTTGGGGATGTTATCTTCCCTCCACCTGTTTGACGCATAACTTCTGCAATATAAACTTGCCATTGTCATGTTTCTAGAAAATGTTATACTACAAAATGCCGAATAAAGCATAATCTCATAATCTAGCAAATCAAAGAAAGAATACAAGATATTTTTTAAGAAATTTAAAAAAAAAAAACTAGTTCAGCTTGAGATTTTTGGCTAATTAGCTCTAAACATTTTATTTGGAAAATGTACTGCTTGAACTATAACGATTGTCATTGACAAATTTTTATTACTAATATAACCAAGTTCTTTACAATGAGGCGTTTTGTTAGAAGAAAAAAACATGACATGATGACGCGTTTGCGCTTTTAACAAAGTAAAAATGAAGTAATACAATTATAGGCTGGAAGATCAGATGGGTCATTTTCTAAGCTAAAACTTCACGAGTGAGTGATATGCTAAAAGTGTAAAATTGAAGGAAGTAATTTGTAATTTGACAGAAAAAACAATGCCAATGATAGGTTGTATTATTAGTAATTAGAGATCCATATATATCAACAATTTTGAAGGTTGAGCACCTCCCAATGATGTTATGCGCACTAGGAGTACACCAAATAAAAAACGTAATGATAGTAGGACTCCCAATATAATACGGCCTCAGGTTTTTAAGTGTATACTAAAAGAAGAAATGATAATGACAAAATTAACAGTGGCACTCTAACTGTTTTCTGCAGTAGTTAAAAGTTGTGGATATTTGTGGCAATTAGGGTCGGTCTAATAAGGGTTGGGTGGTCAACCTTTGTCGCTTGGAAGGTCTATATAAGGATGCCAAAGTCGTGTTTAGAAGGTTAGGATTGAATTTGTTTTGCAAATTGGATTATTCCAGTGTGAAGAGAGTGGTCTCTCTTGTGTACCTTCTTTTTTTCCCAAATGAATAAATCTCAGGGACGGATGATTTTCAACCTATACACCGGAAGATCGGTTGGCTACTGACAAAATTGAATATTACATATATTGTGAACAATAATTCCTTTCAAGGGTCAGTCAACAATCCAAGTTTTTCTAAGAATACATGAATAATAACCCAAGGGTCGGTGAACAATCCATGTTTTTCTAAGCATGTGTACTCAGACTAATTCAAAATGAAATTCGGAATAATTTTTTAGTGTAAGGAAGTTGGTCTTTCAATGAGAATTTCATAGGACTAAGTCCACAAACCAAACTTTAATCAGTTATAAACCTCCACCTATACTCTAACAAATCGGTTGATTATCGACAAAACTGAATATTTCATATACTTTAAATAATATTTCCGTCCAAGGTCGGTCAACTATGCAGAATCTTTTAAGCATGTGTACTCAATTTAAACTGGCATTTTAGTGTTATGTTTAGCTAAGGCTAAAAGAAAACAAATCCCTATAACAAGGAAGTCAAACTCTCAATGAGAATTTCGTAGGACCGAGTCCAGTAGTATTTTGTAGTGTTTGTAATCTCTTTCAAGTTCTTTCCAACAGTTCTAACACATATCCCCATTATTTGCCTGGCCTCAATAATAACTCATCCGGACTCTTTTAAAGGTGATTTTAGTATTTCCATAACTATTTAATAAACACAGAGAAGATGCAACTGTATAGCCAAAAAGGCTAAAGAGAATATATGGAAGTCCCTACCAGGAGGTACAAAAAAGAATCTGCAATTTTTTGTCAAGAGAACGGAAAGCTTACCTCGCGTCCGCTCAAGCTCTTCTGCAAGTTCTTCTTTCCATTTCCTTTGTATCTCGGAGAAGCTTGGGCTAGAGATGAAAACAACTTTAATTTCAGTATGCAGGTAGATTAAACAAAAGTCCACTAGCGACTATCAAGCACCAAATACAAACCTAACACTTGATCCCAGCTCAGCATCATGAAGAGTCTCCTTTGACTCATAAAGCTCAGAAGGCTGAATTTCCTGCAAAGGTTTACTACGGGCAGTCACAGGTTTCGTAAGATATTTTTTATGACTCTCAGGGCTTGTTACATTACCAATGCCAGCCATTGAGAATCGCCGTCTATATTGACTAGGAGACCCACTTTTTGATGTTACGTTTGAGACATCTGAAATAACTTTATTCTTTGCAACTGCAACAGGTACAGGAGGAATGGCTGCAATTGATTTGCCAAAGAATTCTTCATAAAGAGGTGTTTGGAGCTTATTCAGTTCAAAGGCCTATTGTAATTCATCAAAGAGAAAAAAAAATTCAGTTTTTTATTCTAACCATGTGAGATTTAAAGAGAAATACAAGCAAAAGTAAAAGTATTGGCCATTAAGTACTACTATATTGAAAATCAGCATATATGTTGTCTGGTGTTGTACTAAAATAGAACCTTATCGTCCAGGAAAGCTCTAATTTTACACTCTGTCACTTCATCATCATCTTCAACTCCAAGAGGTTCACTTGAAAATGAAAACTCCTTCTCTGCATTAGGAGATGGTTTGGGACTCATAGTTTTCCTAATAGTTTGATCTGGGGACGAGTTCAGTCTGCTTTTCTTCAAAGTTAGCGTTTCATCAGACATGCAAGGCCAGCCATCCTCCACAGGTTCGCACATTGGATTGAAACTCTATTCCAATGATAATATCAGCCACTCGGTCAAATGTTCAATAAACACTAATCATGAAACATCAAAAAACAGTGAAAGAATGACAATCAAACTTGGCACCTTTATGTCGTCAGCAGCAAGTAGGGAATTAGCTTTTACTGATGATGCAACGAAAATATCATCTTCATCATCCATCCGACACATGTCATCGTCATAGTTGCCTGCTCCCTGGTAGGAACCTGGTTTTAGAAGATTTGCACTTGAGAACCTTAAACTATCCATCTGACAAACATCCTTTAGACCTGTACATGTTGATCCTTGGATAGAATCCAAACTGCAGAACAAAAGACAAATTAAAGATCCATGACCATGAGAAGTTCCACAAAAAAACAAGTGTTATCTGGTATACTTACAAGTTCTTAGAGTTCATTCCGATTGTTGCCGTCCGATTGCTAGAGTCCTAGATATTGGAAAAGTAAACAGTTGATAGAAAGTAAGTTATCAATATGGTCTTTGTTTGTGTTAAACTTGCACAGGGGATACTAACCCTGACTGAACTGTGTGATATTGAATGAGATTCCTGATCCTTGCAGGTGATGAATGGATGCTGCAGATATTAGGCAAAATCACTATATTGAAGGAAAGCTAAGTTAAAAGAGAAAACAGTTTCAAATATCTTTACTTATAACTGAATATTACGTAAGTTGGCTGAAGAGGAGGAAGATTTGCAAAATACCAGTAACAAGTCTGATGCAGAAGGTCTTAAATCTGGTTCCCTGCCACCACAAATTGATGGGTAATGATTAGAACTTAAGAGCTAAATGCTAAACTGTATCACAAGCCTTTTTAAAACTAATGAAGTCAGAATAAAATTGTGTCATTTTAATAAAATGTGAATGGTAAAGGCATTTTATATGTACTTGTGAAAGCATTTCAGCAAAAAGTCATTTGCCTCAGCAGACAGATGTTCAGGTATTGGTGGATGAGATCTAGTTGTCCCAATGTAGAAAAGAGCTGAAACCTACAAGAAAAATAAGCGTAAGCAAAAACACTAAAAAAAAAAACAAAATTGCAGAGAGAGATAGAGAAAAAGATCAACTTATGAAACTCAATGATAAAATTAGATTTCTTAGTAAGGCTTGAACTTAAAAGCATGTACCTCCTGGGGATACTGTTGACTCCATGGAGGCTTTCCTGTGGCCATCTCTATCACAGTGCATGCAACACTCCATATATCAGCAGAACTAATAAATCAAAAGTCAGGTTCCATCCCGAGAATGAGTTGTAATTATAATAATATCTTGTGACTGAAAACACAGAATATAAGTTCACCACTTTGTTCACTCTTAATTAATAGGTTCAAAAGGTCTATAACAAAGTAACAAATAGAAAGAAAAAAAGGGTTTTTAAGAAATTACCAATTATTATTTTTTATGTTGCTTAATTTTTTTCAAAAACTTGTTCCCAAAATCTGCATTTACATGTTTGAATCTTATTTGCCTACAGGATTTTTACCATGTCTACTACGATTTTGAAAATCAGAGTCAGAATGTGAACAGGTGTCGAGCACATAAGTCTTGGCAAAGGACCAATGGTTGAAATCTACATTATTTTTAGCAATGACATTACTTACTCTATCACCGATATTATTCTCTTAAATTTCTAACTCAGTTTCTTTCCTCATCACTCCATTTCCAACCGAAACAAAGGAACCTCTAAACGTGCTTTTGTTTATTTATGGGTTAAGACACGAGGGCGTATATATTTACAAGACAGAACCAAACAGGAAATACAACTCCTACATGGTTCCAGTAATGTACCAAAACACTTACACATCATGAACTTTTATAATTATATCTTCAATAGTACATATTGTAACCTCAGAGGTAGCCAAAACCTCAAAAGACAAACCTAAAACTATAATAAAGTAAGAAATTATATTATTAAAATTATTGGTGAAGTTGGGTCCTAATGAAACTTTAACCATTTAATGCTCAAAGGAGAAGAAAAAGTGTTTGCGGATGAATATTTAGTGAGAAAGGATAAAAACAAGACTATACAAATTTTAAAAATTCTTCAGTGATATTTTAGCTTTAGAAGTGGACTGCAGTTTCCGGATTTTATTTTTGTGATGGCTTAACTATCTAAAAGTTGCCCTAAAATTGAAGGGAAAAAGAAATAATCATGAACTGTTCATGCAACTTAAACTCTTCACCAACCACCCAAAAGTCTATATTTCTATTGCTAGGAACCAAAGTTGGTCGAGGAAGGTAGATAATGCTAAAGAACTGACAGTAACTAATTCGTCTAATTCTTTCTAGTATCCTAATAATGAATTGATGAATTGAATTCTGTAGTTATGGTGAGATAACAGTACAGACCTCAACATGTCACAACAGACACAAATTTCATTATTTAGTCTACTTACGTTGTATATCCTGTCTGTAAAATAACTTCAGGTGACATCCAGTGCGGGGTACCCTTCATAGACTTTGCTCCATTTATGGTAGCCTATATCAAATCCGCAAACATTAGATATTAACCACAAATAAAGTCGTGCAAGAAGCTTGTAATAGCATAATGAATTAATAACATCAACAGTTCCATACCAATTCCACGACTTTCCTGGATGCACCAAAGTCTGCGAGTTTAATACACCCTTTGTTATCAACTAGAATGTTTGCACCCTATATCCAACAACACGTCAAATAAAATATGAGAGAGAACACAATAGAGTCGTCTAAAATTAAAAGAAAGAGCATTGTACCTTAATATCCCGGTGAATAATTCTGTTATTGTGAAGGTATTCAAGCCCCTCTAAAAGCTGTTTTGTATACGTTCTTATAACCTATTAAAAAATTTGAGCATGAAGCAAAATAAATAAATAAATAAAAGCACAACCCATCATATTCTCCATACACTAGATAAAGTAAAAACCACTCACGGACTCAGGAAAGGATCCGAATTTCCCCAGCAACGATGAGATAGATCCACCAGGTACAAACTCCAGTAGAATATTCAATGAATCTTCCTCTCTAGCAGTTCCCAAGTATCTCTACATAATAAAAAATAGCCAAAAAAGTATAAAATAAAATTACTATAATCAACACCAAGCAATCAAAATCACTCACTCAGACTAACTACCATAATAAAACTACACTCACAACAATATTCGGATGCTTAAGATTCTTGAGAAGCTTCACTTCTTCTTCAAGCTCCCGAATATTAGCCTGATTCAACATAGTAGAAACAGTTTTTCCAGATCAGAGTTCAACATCCACAATACCATTGAATTATTGCTAAGAAGCTGAAAACAAAGAATCCAAAAACTATATTTACCTGAGTATTCGCCTTGAAAGCAATACCAGGCTCGATCAAAACCTATAGAAAGCAACGATCAGTAACTAATTTCCTCATACAAAAAAGAAATGAAAGAAAATGAGATGAAAATGAAATCGACCTGTTTGACGGCAATAAGCTCCCCGGAGTCGAGGTTCATCCCCATATAAACCCGTCCAAAAGCACCGGAACCAATCAACTCGCCCTTCCGCCACCTAATCGGCGGAGGAGGTGGAGGAGGAGACTTGATGCCGATTCTGGATTTACGAATGGCGGAGCCGATCTTGTTGGCGAATCCGGTGAAGCGTCCATCGTCGGTGTGTGCGGGTGGAGATGAGAAGACTATGGATCGGCGAATGGAGCCGAAGAAGTCTTGCATTGCATCTAGGGTTTGGTGATGGGGAAGATGAGTTGAAGAGGGAAAAGTGAAGTGATTTGAAATTGTGTTTGCTGTTTTGGGACGAGTTGTGTAACGGTTACCTTGGTTTCACTTTCGGTCATTATCAGGGGTGCAATAAGGTATTTTTGGAAATAAATAAATTTCGTGGCTTGTCGGCAATCGGCATACTAATTAAAAATATTCAAACATTCACGGATGATAAATAAAAAACAATTTTATATATATTATTAATCAAAGCTCTTACATTTACACATTCTTCATTAGTGACAATGTAAAAATATTTTACACATTAATATATTACAAATCATTCACAAATATCATATTTTAAAAATATTAATAAAATTTGAATAAAATGATTGATTTGTTTTACATTTTGATGCATATCAATTAAATTACATTTTAAATGTGATTTAAAAAGAGTTTAAAAGAGATTCAATGTTAGTGTAAAAATATTTTACTTTCATCCAATAAAAACATAACGTTCTATCATGTCATATAATTTTTTTAAAAGTTATTGTATGACTTGTCTTGATTCATGGTCGAGATTCGTTGAGAGTGTAAAACATTTGTATACTATCAATGTATCACTTATTTAAGTTGAGTCTCTTATACAAGACTTTAAGTCATATTGCCCGCAAAGCAGTGAAAATTATAATCTAACTAGGAGGGATCGTATCATATATATCATAAGTTAAAATGCTAGACTTCCACAATAAGATCTTTGCCACCCTACAATGCAATTAAATTGTTGGACTTCTACTTGAACTTCCATTAGAAAACCCTTACCTCCTTATGGGGTAATTAAATTTCTAGATTTCCATAGAAAGATCCTTGTCGTCTTATGGGGTAATTAAACTGATGAATTTCCATAGGAAGATCATTGTCGTCCTATGGGGTAATTTGTAACACCCGTATTAAATTAAAATTTTTAATTAAATATTTTAAGTATTTTATGAATATTAATTGAATATGTTGTTTGAGTTGATAAGTTGATAATCGGGTAAATAGTCAATTTAGCCAGGAGAAATTAATATTAGAAATAATATTAATTTTAATAGAATGTTAATTAATTTAGTTGGGTTAAGTTGTATGTGAGAAATAGCAAAATAGGGGTGTTATTTGGTAGGCCCATTAAGACAAGTTACTAAGATATAAAAACAATATTAGTAGTATAAGTAGTTACTTGTAGCCAAATAAGAAAGAAAGAAGGAATTAGTACGTGAGAATTGGGGGAAAGAGGAAAAACAAGGTTTTGAGGAAACTTGCCACCGTGAGAGATTTCAACCGGAACCAAAGTGAATTTCGATCGAAAAATTTGAGCTACCTTCAATCCAAGATAAGGGTAGGATTCGAATTTTATAATCGGGAATATGATAGTTGATATGCGGGATTGGGATTTTATGAATTCTGTCAGTGTTGAATTTGTGGTGTTTGATTCTGACAAACTTGTAGTTGTTGTTGGTGAAATCGTGTAGAATGAAATTATGTGTATTGTTGTCGTTGATATTGTGTTGCTTTGGAATTTAATAATAGCATAATGTATGATTGTGTTGGATTATGGTATGGTGTGCTTGAATCGAAACTGTAATAACATAGTGAAAATCTGGGTAGAAACGATGCACGCAGGTGAAGAAGAAAAAACTGAGACGGGGCCTTTGGCTTAAGGACGGACACCCTGTTTGTAGAAGAAAAAAATATATATATATATATATATATATATATATATATATATATATATATATATATATATATATATATATATATATATATATATATATATATATATAAAGGAGGATGCTCCATAAGCTAGGGCGTCTCACCTTTCCTTTTTTTTTCTTCTTCATTTGTGTGCAGTATTTTTGGATATTGCTTATTTCTGGTTTTTGGCAGGAATGGAGAAATATTAACAAGTTTAGGAGAATAGCATAATGACAATAATATAATAATAGTAATAGGTGTACTGAGTAGGAGATTGTTACAGACAGTTTAGTAGTAGAAACGAGCAAGTAATTGATAGCAGGTTTTTATCTGGTACATGTATCTTTAATAACAGAGTTGAATTTGGTTGACAGCATAATTTTTGAATGCACGGATATTAATTATATCAGTATAATAAACTTTACAGAAGCTAGTTAATAATTGGTAGTAATAGCAGGGAGTGAAAATAAGGCCGGATTAGCCGAATTAGTAAATTAAGCGGTAAAATTAGTTATCCGGAATTGACCGAAATTTATTGGGGTAGTTCGTATATATTAGTAGGTAATTATGGTTGGTTTATTTTGTTGAAATTATGTTGAATGTATGGATCTGCATATACAATTGAATAAGTTGATTTGCTCCGGTTAATGACCATATTTGAGTTGTAGGTCTGATGACCAGTGTTGATTTAAGTTGTTGCAATTGATGCATATTTTAAGTTTTTGTTGTTGTTGTACACCATTCATAAATGTCGAATACATTGCATTTTTTAAGTTGGAGTGAATGCTCAACCACGTTGGCCTGGATTGGCAAAAAGTTGAAAGTTGAAGGCTTGTGCCTTGATGCCTCGATAAATTGGCAGATTTTAAGTTGGCAGTTCTGCTCCAATGGTACCACATGCATATGCATAGTTGAGTCGCATTTGAGTTGCATCTTGAAGTTGTTGTTGTGTTATGTTGCTTGTTGATTGTTATTTAGTAGTTGTTATGAAGCGATGAAAATTTGTATGATTCTAGTCTAATATGTTGATTATCATCTTTTTGTTTATATCATTCAATATCTCACCCCTTCTGATGTGTTGTTGCCTCTATGTGGGTAACATGCAGGTAACTAGGAAGATTAGCTAATGCTTAGTAGCCGTTACAGTTGTTAGTTTAAGTTGGTGTCATTTACTCTGCTACGTAGCACTCAGGGGGAATGAACGCATATTTGATTTCGTTGTTATTTTGAATTTCAGTTATTAATTGAGAATTTTTTTGTTTAAATTGTCAAGCAAGATGCTATGAGTTATTTATAAGTTTTAAAGTTATGAATCCACTGCGTGTTTATTTATTAAAGTTGATTTACTTTGAAGACTAAATAGTTGTTATGAGTTCTCCCTGATTATATGTGTTATGTATCTGTTATGATGAGTTTATGCCATTGGTTTTCAAGTTGGAAATGTGATATCACATGTTTGGTTGAAATTTTGTAACTCTGATTTTATTATAAATGCAAGATAAAAATGGGGTGTTACATTAGTGGTATCAGAGCAGGTCGGTCTGTCCGGCCAGTGTCATCTAATGTTGTTTATTCCTCAGTACGCGGTAAGTGTGTGAAACCTTGTTGGTACTTGTTGTGTTTCTAATCAGTTGTATGTAGGAGTTGGTTCGAAGCTAAGTGGGGGAGAAGTTGTGCTTCTCGGAAAAATTTTAGTTGTAAGACGTTGGTTCGGTATGTTGTTGTTGGCGACAGTGCAAGTATTGTTTAAGTTGTTTTGTTTCCCGAGGTGACATAGATTCAAGACTTTGTTGTTAATCAAGTTGGAGCATCTTGAAGGAGGATGATTAGACGTAGTTTATGGTTATTTCTAGAAGATGGAATTTAGAAAGTTACGATGTATCAGCGCTGCTGGTGGACTACGAAGTTGTCAGTTGAGTAGCCTTTGCGTAAGATGTCGATGTTTGATTAGTGATTAAGTGACAAATTATTGTAGGCCTTGTCGTGGGATTATTTGTAAGTGATTGAAAAAGTTGTAGAAGTTGTTGGAGTTGTTGGAATCTTTTGAACCGCGAGTCATAGTTGGAAATGTGAAGAGTATGATTTCAATAATAAGAAGTGTTGGTAATGGTGTAAAGGAATTATGGATGATGTTATTGTTAGAGGTGTATTAGTATGCAACTGTAAGACGTCAGTGTTAGCATGTTCGGATGATTTTGGAAGCTATTGAACTATGATGCTTTTGGTGACGTGAGTGTGAGTTCTAAAGGAACACTACTATAGTTGGTAATGATGATTTATACTCCGTTATGGTTGTCGGCTATCTATTAACAAATTGAGGAACTTGTCACTCTTAATCTCTTGTTGATAGTGGAATAAATCATGTTGGATGGTATAAACGTATCATGTTATCTTGATAGTGAGTAAAGTGATGGATGTTTTATCGTGAGAATATCCGTTCACCAGTGGTGTGAATTAATAGAGAAGTATCCATGGAAAAGTTGAGGAGTATTAAACAATTTGGAATAGATGGTTTGTGTGCAAGCTAATGTCGCAAAGTGAAAGATTAAGAATATCAAATGAACAACGATTTTACGATAGATGTTAAAGAAAGTTCGAAGCTGGATTGAAACTTGTAAACCATATAATTGATGGAAATTTTAATAAGGATGGTGACTTAAGATGGATGATCAGAATTGTGCAGCTGAAGCGTGATGTGCTAGAGTACTGTGCTTTCTCGTAAATTTTGCTGATTCTATAAGGATGTTATTATGGTTGTTGGTTGATGGCGAGTTGTGAGTATATTCGTTGAGTTAAGTTGTTAAATTGATGTGATAGTGATTTTGTTTCCATTGTCATGATGTTGTTGTTGGTTACCGTAAGTAAGAATTAATATTTCATAATATGACGAAGTTAATTATGTTGGCTATGTTGATGTCACCATAAGAGTGATACGTCAAGTTGAGTAGAATGGTTGGTATCTATTGATAATTGACATGCACATTTATAGGAATGAAGTTGGGTAAGTGGTTGGCGTGGAAGAATGATGTTAAGACGGTAGGGTGATTTTGTGTAACCCGAGTGTAAGTATATTATGGTTGTTACTACCCTAGAAGTGAAGGTGTCAAGATATTGATGAAGTAGTTGATAAGTTATTGACGAAGTATGTCGTGAAGATGTTGAATGATTAGTATGCGTGTATCGAATTTAAAGCATGTTGAGTTTTTCTATGTTAGGAGGTAGTGATCAAAGTGTTGCCAAATGCGACTTGAGGACCAAAGAGTTGGATGCGGAATTTGCGTTGAGGATGGTTGTATCGGATAGATTTTTGAGGACGAAAATATTCTAAGTGAGGGAGAGTTGTAATACTCGTATTTAATTAAAAGTTTTAATTAAATATTTTGAGTATTTTCTGAATATTATTTGAATATGTTGTTTGAGTTGATAAGTTGATAATCGGGTAAATAGTCGATTTAGTCGGAAGAAATTAATATTAGAAATAATATTAATTTTAATAGAATGTTAATTAATTTAGTTGGGTTAAGTTGTATGTGAGAAATAGCAAAATAAGGGGTGTTATTTGGTAGGCCCATTACGGCAAGTTAGTAAGATATAAAAATAATATTAGTAGTATAAGTAGTTACTTGTAGCCAAATAAGAAAGAAAGAAGGAATCAGTACGTGAGAATTGGGGGAAAGAGGAAAAACAAGGGTTTCAGGAAACTTGCCACAGTGAGAGATTGCAACTGGAACCAAAGCGAATTTCTATCGGAAAATTCGAGCTACCTTCAATCCAAGGTAAGTGTGGGGTTTGAATTTTATAACCAGAAATATCATAATTGATATGTGGGATTGGGATTTTATGAATTCTAACTGTTTGTGTTGAATTTGTGGTGTTTGATTCTGATAAGCTTGTAGTTATAGTTGGTGACATCATGTTGAATGAAATTATGTGTATTGTTGTCATTGATATTGTGTTGCTTTGGAATTTAATGATAGCATAATGTATGACTATGTTGGATTATGGTATGGCGTGCTTGAATTGAAACTGTAATAACATAGTGGAAATCTGGGTAGAAACCATGCACGCATGTGAAGAAAAAGAAACTGAGACAGGGCCTTTGGCTTATATATATATATATATATATATATATATATATATATATATATATATGAGGAGGGATCAAATTACACCAAGTATTACACCGCTTTATAACCTTTGATTTATTTAAAATCTAAGGGCTATTAAAAAAGAAGCATGGTAAAATATTTCCTTTTTTCACAAGACCAATCATTCCATATATATATTTATCTAATCAATGTCATACATTTTACAAAAATATATTCTCTCACATGGATAATAAATTCCATATACATTTACAAGTAATGTCAAATTAAAAAGAAAAATAACACGTGAATCTACAATGGAAAAAATAAAATATTTTTAATTAGTACTATTTATATATAAAATAATATTCACTATTAAAAATTTGATCAGTGAGTAGTACTATTTATATTTACTATTAAAAATTTACAATAAAATTAATACAATTTGAATAGAATATAATTTAAATGAATAGAATATAATTTAAAAACTTACTATAAAATTAATACTATTTAAAAATAGTATAAAAATAGTATAATAAAATTTAATTTACTATAAAAATACTTACAAAATGAAAATTGTTTTCTTTAATTTTATTTTATACAAATACTTACAAAATGAAAATTGTTTTCTTTAATTTTATTTAAATTAAATTTCTCATTGTTTATTTTAATTTTATTTTAAATTTCTCATCATTCATTTTGTAAGTATTTGTAAATATATTTTATTTGAATTAATATTCAAGAGTCATAATAGTACTACCACGATATTATGATTATAATGGTTTATGAATTTTAATAAGGAATAGTTTCTTCCTAATTAAAAATAAATTTTATTTTATTTTATATTTTCTACTTATTTTTTATAAATTATAACTTTTTTATATAAAAAAATTAAATAGTATAAATTTTATAGTAAATTTTTAAATTATATTCTATTCATTTAAATTATATTCTATTCAAATAGTATCAATTTTATTGTAAATTTTTAATAGTAAATATAAATAGTACTACTCACTGATCAAGTTTTTAATAGTGAATATTATTTTATATATAAATAGTACTAATTAAAAAAAATTATTTTTTCCATTGTAGATTCACGTGTTTTTTTTTTTTTTTAATTTGACATTACCTGTAAATGTATATGGAATTTACTATCCATGTGAGAGAATATATTTTTGTAAAATGTATGACATTGATTAGATAAATATATATATATATATATGGAATGATTGGTCTTGTGAAAAAATGAAATATTTTACCATGCTTCTTTTTTAATAGCCCTTAGATTTTAAATAAATCAAAGGTTATAAATGAGTGTAATATTTGGTGTAACTAATTGGTGTAATTTGATCCCTCCTCATATAGATATATATAAGGGCGGACACACCATAAGCTAGGGTGGGCGTCCCACCTTTCCTTTTTTTTTCTTTGTCATGTGTGTGCAGTATTTTTGGATATTGCTTATTTCTGGTTTTTGGCAGGTAGTAGTACTTTCTGTATAGGTAAATAAGTGAAATGGAGAAATATTAACAAGTGTAGGAGAATAGCATAATGACAATAATATAATAATAGTAATAGGTGTATTAAGTAGGAGATTGTTACATATAGTTTAGTAGTAGAAACGAGCAAGTAATTGATAGTAGATTTTTAGCTGGTACATGTATCTTTAGTAACAGAGCTGAATTTGGTTGACACCATAAATTTTGAATGTAGGAAAATTAATTATATCAGTATAATAAACTTTACAGAAGTTAGTTAATAATCGGTAGTAATAGCATGGAGTGGAAATAAGGTCGGATTATCCGAATTAGTAAGTTAAGTGGTAAGATTAGTTGTCCAGAATTGACCAAAATTTATCGGGGTAGTTCTTATATATTATCAGGTAATTGTGGTTGATTTTTTTTGTTGAAATTATGTTGAATGTATGGATTTGCAGGTACAACTGAATAAGTTAATTTGTCTGGTTTATGAGTATATTTGAGTTGTAGGTCTGATGACCAGTGTTGATTTAAGTTGTTGGAGTTGATGCATATTTTAAGTTGTTTTTTGTATGTCATTCATAAACATCGTATACATTGCATTTTCTAAGTTAGAGCGAATGCTCAACCACATTGGCCTGGATTGGAAAAAAGTTGAAAGTTGAAGGCTTGTGCCTTGATGCCTCGATAAATTGGCAGATTTTAAGTTGGGAGTTCTGCTCCAATGGTACCACATGCATATGCATAGTTTAGTCGCATTTGAGTTGCATCTTGAAGTTGTTGTTGTGTTATGTTGCTTGTTAATTGTTATTTAGTAGTTTTTATGAAGCGGTAAAAATTTGTATGATTCTAGTCTAATATATTTATTATCATATTTTTTATATCATTCGATATCTCACCCCATCTGTTGTGATGTTGTCTCTACGTGGATAACATGCAGGTAACTAGGAAGATTAGTTGATGCTTAGTAGCCGTTACAGTTGTTAGTTTGAGTTGGTGTCATTTGCTCTGATACGTAGCACTCGGGGGGATGAACGCATATTTGATTTCGTTGTTATTTTGAATTTCAGTTGTTAATTGAGAAGTTTGTTTTGGTTTAAATTGTCAAGCAAGATGCTATGAGTTATTTATAAGTTTTAAAGTTGTGAATCCGATGCGTGTTTATTTATTAAAGTTGATTTATTTTGAAGACTAAATAGTTGTTATGAGTTCTCCCTGATTATATGTGTTACGTATCTGTTATGATGAGTTTATGTCATTGGTTTTCAAGTTGGAAATGTGATATCCCATGTTTGGTTGAAATTTTGTAACTCTGATTTTATTATAAATGCAAGGTAAAAAATGGAGTGTTACATAATTAAACTGATGGATTTACATAGGAAGATCTTTTCCTCTCACGGGTCACTACACCTACAAAGATCTTTTCCAAATTCAAAAGAACTCAACTAAGTCTCGTCGGAGGGACTCACTTAAGTCTCGATAGGAAGATTCAACTAAGTCACGTCAGGAAGACTCAACTAAGTCACGTTAGGAAGACTCGATTAAGTATCGCCTGAGGGAATCAACTAAGTCTCACCTGAGGGACTCAACCAATTATCATCAAGAAGACTCAATTAAGTCCCATCAGAAAAACTCAACTAAGTCTCACCGGAGGGACTCAACCAACCCTCGTCACAGGGACTCAACTACATATCGCATAAGGGATTAAACTAAGTCTCATCAGTAAAACTCAGCTAAGTCTCAACATAAATACTCAACTAAGTCTTGTTTGACGGACTCAATTGAGTCTCACTTGAGAGATTCAACTAAGTCTCCCCTGAGTGACTCAACCAAGTCTCGCCATGAAGACTCAACCAAGTCTTGCTAAGAAGACTCAACTAAGTCTTGCATATGAGACTCAACTAAGCCTCACCCGAGGTGTGACACCCCGATTTAATTCGAATATTAAATAAATGGGAATTTAATTATTTATTTAATTAAAGTCTTAAGTATTTATATTTTTGGATTTAATTGGATTAATTGAAGAAAGAAGGGTTGGAGGTGTGCAGAGTAAATAGTGGGTGTGAGGAGTAAATCACTCTACTTTTACTAATTATTAATTATGTATTTTATTTGAAATAATAAAGGAGTAATAAAAAGAATATAAAAAGGAAAAGAAGGAAAAATGAGTCTTTTTGGGAAAAAGCTATTTCACGTAGAATTGGAGAAGAGAAGAGAAGAGAGGAAAAAGCTGACGCCGAGGAAATCGAAGATCATCGCGAGGTAAGGGGTGATTTCATTCGGTTTTAATGCCTTATGGGTTTTGGGAATCAACCGGGTAATCGGGTATGTTGGGAAAATTGATTATAGGTTTGTAGGATGAAACCCTATTTTGTGTCGGTGTATGAAATTAAGATCCTTAGTGTGTCGAATAATTGATAGGGATGATAAAACAATGATGTTTGATGTTGTATTGGTGTATGTTGGCTGTAATTTGGTGTTTCTAAGGTTACAACTTGTATAGAAACAATTGGAAGTGATAAGGAATGCATAATGCTGTCAAAAATAACAGAATTTGCTGTTGCAGGTCGTGGGAACCGGTTCCCTGTGGGGAGGAACCGGGTTCCCAGTGTTCAAATTTCAAAAATGGGCATTTTTGTACGTGGGAACCGGTTCCCAGTGGGGAGGAACCGGGTTCCCCATACAAAATTCCAGGGGAAGCTTATTTTCAAATTGTTGGAACCGGGTTCTCCCAGTGAGGAACCGGTTACCACTGTGTAATTTTCCAAAACATCTAAAACTTCAAAAATTCATATTTTCCAAACCGTAACTCCGATTCGAGTGTCGTTTTCGGCATTATTTCTTAAATTTAAAATACTATCTTTTAGAAAGGAAAAATATTATTTTCGCCAAAATTATTTTTAAAAGAGTCGAGCTTCCGATTTTGAAAAGTGTGGATAGTTAAGGATAATGGGAAATTAATACAAATGGTCTGAGTTACCAGATGAGAACTAATGCGTACAATGTTGTATTTTGATATTCATTATGATTGAATGTGATACATTGGTGAATTGGCATTAGGTGAATTATATTGATATCATGATCTGTGAAGTGATGTTGCATGCTTTTATGATGCATGCATGAGCATTTGTTAAATTGGTTCATTCCCATTGTGCGGAAGTGAATAGAATAGACTTACCGGTTGGAGGTAGTGAGGCTAGATTCTTGACCCAATGGTTGTGGGCGAATCATGGATTTCATGTCTTCCACATGTAAGCGGAGCGATGGGTGAACTCGGTTCACGTTTGGTACCACATGCATAGATCATTGCATATGGGATTGTACATGCTAGGATGGTTTCGGTGTTGCATTTCCATTGTTCATGTTAAATGGAATTATTCGATTATTATTTTTATTGAATAGAAACCTCACTTTCGGATCCAAGTGATTTGCTTAGTTGGTGAGGATAGCTCTAGTCGAGTCGTTAGTTGTCGTGTCTGTAGATGTAACACTGGGGAAACGTTGTTTTGAAATCCTTTAACGGATATCCTTAATGGTTTTGAGTTATGTTTTGATTTATTATCCAGGAATAACTATGAATGATGTATTCGGGATTTGTTATGTTTCATTTCCGCTGTTAAACATAACTTTAAGTCTGCTTTATTTAATGATTTATTCTTCAGTGAAAGCATGACAATTGTGTTGATTGATTTGAATTATTTAAATTGTGACGCCTCTTGAATTGTGATTTTAAAAACTCTGATTTTAATTTATAAAAACGCGGGTAATTAGAAGAGGTGTTACACGAGGGACTCAACTAATTCTCACCTTAGAGACTCATCTAAGTTATCACCAGGAAGATTCAACTAAGTCTCGCCTGAGGGACTCAACTAAGTCTTTCATGAGGCACTCAATTAACCTCATCTATAAGGTTTATCTGAAGCTTTGAGAACTTAAGGTAGGAATAAAGATTCAACTAGGCTCACATTGAAGGCATGAATATAAGTAAAGGGTTAAAACATATCGTCATCTATAAACTCTTGTGCTTAAGGGACTGTGTAGTGGTGTAATTGGAACAAACCTTTGTGGGTATGGAAAAGGCATACACTTAGTCCGTTGTTATTCCCAAGTTGCCCTTTATTGGTTCGAATACCCCTTTTTCAGAGAGAGTACCTCTTATCCAGATACATCGCCCGAGACCTTAGTGCTTTCGTCCATAACATGCAGTCATGTGTAAAATATGTATTGGGAATCATGGGATTTAACTGCGCTCCCTATATTTCAAGGAATCAATCTCTCAATATCGAAGTAGGTACGATATCCTAGGAAGACTGGGATCCAAATCCATGAGATTATAAATACCTCAATACTGTAATAGAATTACAACTACGACATAAAGAATACACACATACACTAGCTTATTACATCACATGATCTAGCTCTAAATACCACAATAATCATAAAGACTTTAACAATCCTTATTCACTAGGAGTTGTCACACATTTGTACTTTTAGCAAGTATAAAACTCATAAGATATTTTGCCTCAACAAGGTCAAGATAAAGGATTTCAAAATGTTATCTTTGAATCAGATTCCACTACATTAGTGGATTTTGCTTTACATAAATATTCTACTTTTCATCCTTATACCCCTACCCCTCATCAGATATATTCATCACCATCAAATGGGGTTTAAAACGTATTTTCCAACACACTCTCAAAGAAGACAATGAATATGTAAACTGAATTGTAAAATATTGAAGGAAAAATACCATTTTTGGTCTCTTAAGTTTACCTCGGGTCCATTCTAGTCCATTATCTTTAAAAAGTTCCAAAGTGGTCCTTTAATTGTTCAAAAAGGTCCACGTTAGTCCTTTCCGTCCAATTTTTATTAACGACATTAAATTTTCCATGCTGGCATCCCGTGTCATATGTTCATACGACGTGGTATTTGACGTAGCATTTACTTTTCACTAAGGTCATCAACATTCTAAAAATATCCAAAACTATGTAATTTGCCTGGATTCAAACCCAGGTAACAATGTTTACATGAAATATAGCTTACCACTAAGTCACCACACTATTAATTACTACTATTGCATTCACGTTTTTTATTTGGGTTAATTTGCAATCGAGGTTTTTTAACTAGTAAATTGTTCTTTCATTGTATTTTATAATAGTTGTTGAGGTTTCTGTGTAAAAACAAAAAACAAAGCTATTGTTGAGGCTTCACTATTAATTATAGTTCCTCTCTTATGCAGAAAATAGGAAGAAATGATCTTGCACCTCTTTTTCCATCATAACAATTTCCAATAGAACTAATAGCACCTTGTAAACAAATGTTAGAGTCAAAAGTAGACAAATCAGGTGCACCTTATAACAATTTCCTTCAGAGAAGCTAAGAAACTTTCTTCTTTTGCAGCAAACTTTTGACCCGAAGGAGAATTCACAGCTTCGTCTGCTAAACCCTTCAAAAGCTTTGCAAGGAAATCACTGAGGTTACACAGCGATGGCAGAGGGAGGGAGTGATGTATGCATGGAAGAGAAAGAGTCATTTTAAGTCGTTAGGGGGGAGTTGAAGAGAGGGATATCGACAGTGTAGAAACCATTGTGAAAGGTTTCGATTATTTCAAATCAATTTGTTCTGTACATACAAATTAGGGATGAGGGTTTAGGAATAGATTTGGGGCTAAGGGTTTTATATTGTTGTTCTTATTGATTTGATATGTTATTTATTGAGTGATGAGAAATATCGGACAATGAGAGATTGGAGTTACTTCCATGGTGTTTTTATTATTGTTGCGTTTGATTTTGCTTTTGTTTGTGTTACAAAAGGATAAATTTCTGGGTAAATATTGGATAAATTTCTGTGTTACAGAATTTAGACAATGAAACCAAATAATTTTGTAACTTATACAAACAAGTGTAAAGTGGTGTAGTGGTTTGATATGTTATGTAGCAAACAAATGTATTTGGGTTTGAATCTTGGCTAAAACAAAATTTTGTGGAAATTTTTTGGGTATTTAATACCTCACATGCCAACTAGGACCATGTCGATGCCACTCAAGCAAAAATTAACGTCATTAGTAAAAATTGGACGAAAAGGATTAACATGGACCTTTTTGAACAATTAAAGGACCATTTTGGAACTTTTTAAATATAAGGGACCAAAATGGACCCCGAGGTAAACTTAAGGGACCAAAAAGGGTATTTTGCCAATATTAAAATATTTGGACTAGTTATTTTCCCCGACTCAATCTTGTATTGCAGGTTGATGTTGTATAAGGGACCAAAATGGACCCCGAGGTAAACTTAAGGGACCAAAAAGGGTATTTTGCCAATATTAAAATATTTGGACTAGTTATTTTCCCCGGCTCAATCTTGTATTGCAGGTTGATGTTGTATACATTGAGCCTGATTTATTTTCTTTTTCCTAATGTTTTAAATGATAATTTGGTACCATAACTTAGGTCGTGATAAAACAATATTCACAATCGTTGTCACTTTTCCCTATTTTAACAAGTAAATCAAATTTCAATGAAATGTCATTACGATTGCGACATAACGCCCTTATGTCACGATCATTCATAAAAATGGAGAAATAATTTTTTTTTCAATTGAAATAAATGAAAATCACATTTTTAGGTTAGTTGTCTATGCTCACTGTAGATTTCATAATACTTTCAACATGGTATACCAATCAACCATACTTCGCGAGGTGAGAGTACGAGGCCCATATATTTCTTTATAGGTTGAGTTTCTTTATGACCAGACAACAATGTTGTACTTTGGGATGGACATATTTTGTCACCCGTTAGAGTGTAACAAGGAAACCCATTAGGGTCTCCTCTTTTCACACCTCTTATCCATAAGATAAAAGACAATCACAAAATCTTTCATTCATAGTATTATTAATGATGGGGACATTATAAGAGATTCAGAGAAGGTGACTAAAGTCATTGACATTATTCGGGAAACAAGTCCAATATTGGGTCATGAATTGATTACTCATAAGGCAAAGATCTTTTGGCATTTGTGTGATATAAGTAAACTTCATTAGGGATCGTTCCTTTCGAATATTAGGAGGATTGTGTTAGGGATGGAATTACTTGGAGGCATTATTAGTCAAGATTGAAGTTTTATTAAGGGGTTGTCCATGAAGAAACCTTCTAAATTTGTTGAGTTAATTCATCTTCTCCCATATTTAAAGAATCCACAAGGTGATTGCATAGGTATTGCCAAATTTTTCTTAGATCTAAGAACATGTAATTTGATTCACAAGGAGGAAACAACTATTTAGTTTGATAAAGAATGATTGAAGTTATAGTGGTTGGTAGAGGTCTTTCTTTAGGAATCTTTAATGTATGGTGACTTCTTTACCTATTAGGATGGAGGGAGGGAAGGAATTTAATAGAGGAGGAATGGGGAAGGAAGGGGAGGGAAGTTAACTAAATATATGTTTGGTTCAAATAAGGGGAGGGAAGGGAGGGGAGCAATTTTTAATAACTTGTATGTTTTGTTCACAAGGGGAGGGGGTTTTACAATTAAATTACCTTTTTATCCTTATAAATATTGTCATTTGTACTTAGTAAACATAATTTTAAATAAAAATAATTTTGACATTCAGACATAGCAGTAAACAACAACACAAATTAGTTGAACTATATCTCTTTGACGCAAATCAAACTATTTTGTTAATAACAATTCTCTGATCTTGATGATCCATCTAACCCAATAAAATAATTTATATACTTAAAATTAAATAAAATAATGTTAGAATATTAAAAACATTAAACAAATAATATTAAACTTAAAACTTTTATTTATAACATATATATACTATATTATTGTTGCTATTAATATTATAAAAAAAACCTTATTACTATTATATATTATAAATAAAAATCCGATATAATAATGTTATTATTATTTTAAAAAAACTTTGTTACTATTACTTATATTAAAATTAAATTTGATATAAGTTATAATAATAAGAAATACTTTTTTAAAAGCAAAATTTATATGTGTTAAAGCTTGAAGTATTAGTATGATAAATTCAATAAAGACAATTTGAAAATTAAAAATATAATTGAGGGTAAATTAGAGGAAATAATAAGATTTTAATTAATGAATCTTCCATTCCCTCCAAATCCTTCTAATTTAGAGGGGAGCAAAAAATGAGTCTAGGAGGGATTTTACTTCCCTCCCCTCCTCTTACAAAAAATAACCAAACAAATATATTTATAAATCTTCTCTCCCCTCCCCTTCATCTACTCCCAACCAAACGAACTCTTAATAAGACCTCTATTTATTGAGAGTTAGTGGAATATTTTATATGAATTAGTGGAAAGTTAATCAAGATCATATTGAGAATTAGTGAAATATTTTATATAAATTATAATAACTCTTAATATTAGAGAATACCATTTTTTTTATAAATTTATTTTGTTTTTATAATTTATGAATTAATCGAAATATATATAACTTATTTAATAAATCAATTATAAATATATAAAAACAAAAGTACCTGGAAAACCACATCTAACCTTCTGACTTCAAGTTTTAATTTTTTATATTCCAGGGTTAAAACCGACTAATTGCACCCTTGCTTGATTTATAGTGATTTGACATTAAATGTGGCTGATGTGACACTTACAATTTTTGTTGGATTTTATATTATTTTTATTCTACTAATTCCGATAATTACTCCCCTGATTATTTAATGTATTAGGGTTACCACGGTTTTCCAACAAAACTATAACATTAGCGGAATATTAAGAGTTAGCCCAAATATTGAGTATTGGTATTATAACTTCATGATTTACAACCCACAAAATCTCTTTCCAAGATGCAACAATTTATTTGTTTTACTAAGCCATACTTCACTTTCCACCATTATTCTTCACTTAATTGAAATTTCTCTCTCTCTCTCTCTCTCTCTCTTCTATATAACTTTGGATTCTCCATTTAAACTTCGATTCTGATTTTTTAGGACAAAAAATCTAAACTCAAATTTGTATGGGTTAATAAACTTCTTTTTATAACTTCAGCTTGATTGATTGCGCTTGAAGAACTGTTTGCATGCAGGTGATACATAATGGCTTCGACATGCTGAAGGAATGTCCCGAGTTGAAGATGGAACATAGAGGTTCCTGAAAACTATTGACAACATCAATAAGTATAAGTATCTATTATAAATATATAAAAACAAAAGTACCTGGAAATACCACATCTAACCTTCTGACTTCAAGTTTTAATTTTTTTAATTCCAGGGCTAAAATCAACTAATTGCACCCTTGTTTGATTTATATAGTGATTTGACATTAAATGTGGCTGACTTACAATTTTTGTTGGATTTTATATTTTTTTATTCTACTAATTCCAATAATTATTCCCCTAATTAATTAATTAATGTATTAGGGTTATCACGATTATCCAAAAAAATTATAACATTAGCGGAATATTAAGAGTTAGCCCAAATATTGAGTATTGGTATTATAACTTCATGATTTACAACCCACAAAATCTCTTTCCAAGATGCAACAATTTATTTTTTTTACTAAACCATACTTCACTTCACACCATTATTCTTCACTCAATTGAAATTCTCTCTCTCTCTCTCTCTCTCTCTCTCTCTCTCTCTCTCTCTCTCTCTCTCTCTCTCTCTCTCTATACAATCCTCTTTGGTTTTTTTTCTTTGGTTTCTCCATTTAAACTTCGATTTTGATTTTTTAGGACAAAAAATCTAAACTCAAATTTGTATGGATTAATAGACTTCTTTTTATAACTTCAACTTGATTAACTGCGTTTGAAGATGGAACATAGAGGTTCCTGAAAATTATTGACAACATCAATAAGTATAAGTATTGTATAGTTTTTTCCCTTATATCTTAGGCACGGTGTTCATAGGTTACCAAATTCAGTGGTTTATTTATTATTCGTGGTAAAGTGTCTGATTGTGTTTATTGTAAAATAATTGAATTGTTAGTCCAACATTATTTATGTGTGTTTTAATTTGGCATTTTCATTAACCATGGTCCACTTTAATTTTTTTTTAATTTGTGAGTATGAAAGTCAATTTTTTAAAATTGGATTTGGCTTGTGATATTGCAAAGATTAATAGTGAAGTATATTATAATAGTAGTTATTTTTGAAAAGATTAATAGTAATTTATAAAAGAGTATATTGAGAAAATTTATTGGGTTCATATAAACATGTTCTACTTTATCAGTGTACTGGCTCGATTTGAAAGATAAAGTTGTTGGGTTGCTATTAGCACAAAGTCCCTATGAATAGTACTCCTATGGCTTGAGATCTTTTACAAAAAGGACAACTTGATATGTAAATGTATTGAAATTCACTGAGATTCTTATCTTTGGCAACTTGCTCTTTGTTTTTTGGTAGCTTTTTATTATTTTTCTTCTAGATTCACTTTGTCTTTTCGTTCGGTTTGATATGAAAATTTAATAAGTTGTTCATACATTTGGTTGTTTTGATTTATAAATTGTTGAAATTGATTTTAAAGAAGGAGTTGAAGAAGGTGTTTTAATAAATTATAATTATTTTTTATTAATTTATTTTAATTTTCTGTAATTTTATATTGGTAATAAATTGTAATTATTTTGTATTCATTAATTTTAATAATAAATTATAATAACACTTAATATTAGATAATACTATTTTTTTTATAAATTTATTTTGTTTTTATTAATTTATGAATTAATTAAAATATATATAACTTATTTATTTTAATAATAAATTACAATAATTTTAAATAATAAATTTAGGTATTAAAGAAATACAATAGTATTAAGTATCACATATAAATAAGTAATACACACTACTAGTAAGAAGCCTTATGTACTACACATAAACAATCCATTACCCTTTAAGTCTACTACAAAGAATGTTAAGATTTCCTCTAAAAACCAGAAAAATAAACCGGTTCGCTACATTGATAAACCTTTACTTTCAAGTCCCAATTTTAAGTTATCCAAAACTTTACAAAACTCTGTCTCTATCTCAAGTTCTGATCCCCTGAGCTTCAACCATAAAAAAACAGATGGAGAAGGATTCTGATCTTGAGTTAGTGGAAGGTCAAGCTGAAAGGAAGAGAAGGAGGGAACACATGGCAGGAACTAGTGTTGTTACAGTTGCAAACCAGCATTTTTATCGGCAGGTCCTGGTGGTCAGGACTGTCGGGACAAATGAAGATACTCAGTTGGAACTATCGGGGGCTGAGCAACCCGCGTGCAGTTCCAAATTTACGTAAGCTCACTCATGAACACAAACCAGATATTCTGTTCTTATCAGAAACGTTGTCTAGAGCTCCAAAGCTTGAGAGTATTCGGGTTTCTCTGAAGTTTGATTCCTGTTTAGCTGTTGATGTTGTCGGTAGAAGTGGAGGTTTGGCTGTGTTGTGGAAGAATTCTGCTAAATGTAGTGTTGTTAATTTTTCTAGGAACTTTATTAACTTGTCAGTACATGATGACGTGCATGGTGTATTATCGGAGACTTTAATGACCTGCTCACCCAACAGGATAAGAAAGGTTTGCACCAACATCCAAATTGGCTTTGCGAAGGGTTTCGAGAGGCAATATCTGATTGTAATCTTACGGATATTCCCTTGGAAGAACATCAATTTACCTGGATCAAAAGTCATGGAACAAGGCATGTTGTGGAAGAACGGTTAGATCGTGTTTTCGATAATAATAGTTGGAGGGAGTTATTCTCGGAGGCTAAGCTTGTGAACATGTTAGCGTCTCATTCTGACCATAGTCCTATTCTGCTTCAGTGTAATCATGTTTCCTTTGCTCGTTCTAGTTACTCGTTTAAGTTCAAAAATGCTTGGTTGCAGGAGGAAGAGGTGAATGACATTGTTACTAACAGTTGGCAGCGTGAGACGTTGTATGGTGATGTTGAACAATGTCTTTCGAACTGTGCTACTGATTTGAGGTGTTGGAATAGGATTCGTCATAAACAGCAAAGGGAAGAACTTGAGCTCCATTTAGCTAACATGGAGAGATTTCGTGAGGACAGTTTCGATGAGGAGGCAGGTAGTCGTTTCGCTATAGCTCAAAGCGAGTTAAATAAAATTCTTATCAGAGAGGAGATATTCTGGAAACAGAGGGCAAAAATGCATTGGCTTCGTGATGGGGATTCTAATACTAAGTTCTTTCACCGGTCGGCTACGGAAAGGAAGCATTTCAAAAAAAATTCTATGCTTCTGGACGATGATGGTATTGAGCAGCGTGGTCAAGGTAAACTTTGTAGGATTGCAAAAGAGTATTTTGAAGTGTTGTTTGAGGCAAGGCATAGTCACAGTGATACAATACTCGATCGTATTCAACCGGTTATACTCCCTCAAGATAACATACAGCTTACTGCTAATATCACCATGGTTGAACTCCAAGCAGCTCTTTTTCAGATGCACCCGGACAAATCCCCTGGTCCGGACGGGTTTAACCCGACATTCTATCAGCATTTTTGGGATTTGTGTGGAGATGATATTCTTGAAGCAGCGTCTCTCTAGCTTGATAGAGGTTATTTCCCTGCTAACCTCAATGATACTAATATTTGCCTTATCCCTAAATGCCTTAATTCGAAGGATATGAAGGATTTTCTTCCCATTTCTCTTTGTAATGTGATCTATAAATTGGTTTCCAAGTGCCTATCTAATAGATTGAAAGTGGTTCTGAAAAAATGCATCTCTGAGGAGAAGTCAACTTTTGTGGAGGGTAGGTCGATACTTGATAATGTTATGATTGCTATTGAGATCATTCATGCCCTTAAGCGGAGGTCTAGGGGTAATAAGGCTTACTTGGCTCTTAAAATTGATATCAGTAAAGCTAACGACAGAGTGGATTGGTTCTTTGTGCGTGGGATGCTTCAGAGGTTAGGCTTTGATGAGAAGTGGATTCATTGAATGATGATGTGTGTGGCGTCGGTGCATTATTCTGTTCTTGTTAATTCTGATAGAGTGGGACCAATTCAACCAGGCAGAGGTCTGAGACAAGGAGACCCACTGTCTCCCTATCTCTGTATCCTTGTTTCGGAGGGGCTCACTTCACTTATGAAAAGAGCAGTGGTTCGCGGTGATATCCATGGTGTCCAGATATGCAGGGGGCACCTAGTGTGTCCCACTTGCTTTTTGCTGACGATTGTTTTCTTTTTTGCAGGGCTAATGCTTCTGAGGTCTTAACCCTTATGGAGGTACTTCATACTTACGCAGAGGCGTCAGGGCAAGAAGTTAATCTAACTAAATCTGAAGTGTTTTTCAGTAGCAATTCAGTAGCAATCTGGCTCGCCCTGCTCAGGAAGATCTTGCTAAGATTATGGGGGTGCGTCATGTGATTGGTACGGGGAGGTATTTGGGTTTACCCTTAATGATTGGTAGAAGTAAGAAAGAAATTTTTTCTTTTATCAAAGATAGGATTTGGAAGCGTATAAATTCTTGGAAGAGTCGTTCTTTGTCTAAAGCAGGGAAAGAGGTTATGATTAAATTTGTTCTGCAAGCTATCCCTGCTTACACTATGAGTATTTATCTTATTCCAGATGGGGTGATCAATGATATTGAGCGAATGCTTAACTCCTTTTGGTGGGGTGGAGGGAGTAATAATAAAGGAATTCATTGGTTGGCGTGGGAGAAATTGGCATGTTTGAAAAGTGATGGTGGTCTGGGTTTTTGTGATTTCAAAGCTTTTAATCTCGCTTTGATAGCTAAACAAGGTTGGAGTATTATGGAAAATCCGTTATCTCTATTCTCAAGAATTTTTAAAGCGAGGTATTTCCCGCAGACGAGTTTATTGGAGGCTAAGTTGGGCAATAATCCGAGTTTCGTTTGGAGAGGTTTGTGGAAGGCTAGAGATGTTCTGAAAGCGGGGTGTCGTTGGAGTATTGGAGACAGTAGTGGCATTAGGATTATGCAAGATCCTTGGCTTAGAGATGATAGCAACCGTTTTCTTTGGGGTCCGCAGCTTGCAGAAGTGTATGATCTATCTATTAAGGATCTCTTGGTCCCGACTTCTAAATAGTGGGATGTGACTAAGGTAACTCAGATATTTGGTGATTCTCTGGCATTTGATATTCTTAAGGTCGCTTTAGTGTTTGAGGTAGAGAAGGATAAGATAATTTGGCAAGGTGAATGGAACAGGGAGTATAGTGTTAAGTCTGGGTACCGTCTTTGGAGGAGGAGTCAGGACCTTGGTAGCAGGTATCGTATTGAAGGTAACTGGACAAACATGTGGAATATTACTGCTCCTCCTAGAGCTAAGCATCTCTTGTGGCATTTATGTAGAGGGTGCCTACCAACTAGAGTTAATCTACACCAGCATCATGTTCAGTGTCCTATTAGCTGTCCATGGTGTGATAGTGACGTCGAAGATGAGTGGCATATCTTCTTTGGTTGTCAGGCTATAGCGTCGAGTTGGCGGGAAGCAGGTTTATCTTCTATTATAGACTCTCGTGTGCTTTTATTTGATGATGTTAAATCCATTATTTTTTATATTTGTAGTAAGGAGGATCGTAGAGATGTTGGTAGAGTGGAGGTCTTATTGGATGTTCTTTGGAGATGTAGGAATGATGTTGTGTGGAATGATACTCGTGAAGATGGTAATAAGATTGGTATTTTGGCCTTTAATAATTGGAATGATTGGTTCTCGGCTAGAGATGTTGTTAATAATAACGGTAATATTATTCACCCGCCTTCTAGGTGGAGTCCTCCTTTGGAAGGTTGGACAAAATGTAATGTGGATGCTGGTTTTAATAAATTGTTGGGCACAACTAATCGGGGTTGGTATTTTCGTAATCATTCAGGTAACTTTGTGATTGCAGGAGTGGCTTGGGATTTTGGTATTCTATCACCTTTGGAAGCGGAAGCCATGGCGTTGCATGAAGCAATTCAACATGCAATTTCACTTAATCTCTCTCATGTTACTTTTGAAAGTGATTGTCAAACTCGTCCTTGCTTTGAATAATAATCGTTTAGGGTGTTCCGAATTTAGTTTTATAGTTATGGCTATTAAGAATCTTTTGTATTTGTCTCCGAACTTTGAGGTTAAGTTCATTAAGCGCTAAGCGAATTCAGTTGCCCATATTTTAACTAAGGTGGCCAATTCTTTGACTAGGCGTAATGTGTTGAGTTTGATACCTCCTTGTATTGCTCAATATTTATTAAATGATAAAGTTAAGTTTCTTTCTTTAAAAAAAAAGAAAAGAAATACAATTAGTAAACCCTATGCATTAAAACTATGAGCATATCACAAGTAATAAGTAATATATTATTAATTGTTACTAAACATTATAAATAGAAATATCTTGAAAATCATATAAATTATGATTTATCACAATGCACGTCACTAGATTCTAAAATTATAAGTATAGTAAAAATCATATAAAGTATAATTTATCATATATTAAAATCAATTAAATCACACATGATATGTGATTTATTCCAAAATAATAAAATAAATTTATTTTAAAATAAATATTTTAATATGAGTAATGATTAACCTGAAATTAAATATATAAAGTGAATCATTTAAATCGATAAAATTTTATATCATATTTAAACAAATTTCATTTTAAAAATAAGTATCTTATTAATAAATATTATAAAATATATTTTTCTAAGAAATATTAATAAGAATAATATTATTTTATTTTATTAGCAAAATTGTGATTCGTTTAAAATTAAAAGTAATTATTATTATAGTTTTAAATAACATTTTGTTACTAAAAAATATTTAAAATTGTTATAAATATGACTCATATTGTAATTGAAATCTACACAAATAACGACAATAATACAATCTTATTTTCTCTTTTCTCTTTCTCTCATCCGTCTCTACTCTTCTATTACATTGTTTTCTCATTAATTTTATAACACGTCATCAGCACAAAGCTCCGAGACTTAGAAGGTATTTTTTTTATTCTCTATGTGTTATTTATAAATATATTGATTAGAAAATAAAAAAGAAAACAATGATGATTTCCATGCATCCCAGAAGGATTGCATAATAATGTTAAAGCTATTCTGAAAGAATAATTATATAGTTCTTGAAGAACTTATCTATCCTTGAAGGATAGCAAAATAATATTTATATAGGTTCTTAAGAACTTATCAAACATCCCTAAATTCAAGATAGCAAAATAATATTTATATAAGTTCCAAAAGAACTTATCAAGCATCCCTGAAGTATAGCAAAATAAGAGTTTATTATATAGTTCCTGAAGAACTTATCAAGTATCCATGAATGATAGAAAAATAATAAGTTTATATTGTTTTGAAGAACATACGAAGCATCCCTACAGGATCGAAAAATATTGAATCTCTTATATAGTTCTTGAAAAACATATGAAGAATCCCCGAAGGATCGGAAAAAAAAATCAATTTATTCCTGAAGAAAATATAAAGCATTCTTGAATGATAGCAAAATAATACATTTGTTTTATACTTCCTAAATAACTGTAGAATTGCAAATATTATTTTTATTAATAAAATGATTTGTGATTGAGTTATTGAATAATATCATAATAATAATTATGCAAATGATGATATTTTAATTTTAATTTTGATTGATGAAATTATTTATAGTTCTAGAAGAACTTAAAATTTAATATTATTATTAATAACATATTCTGTCTCTATTGATAAGAAAATCAATGATGATTTTTATGCATCCTACAATAAGTGCATCAATCATGTTAAACAATTCCAAAAAAATTGTATCTATAATATTAACGAATCCCGGAAGAAATCAGAAGGATTTGATTATAATGCATTGCAGAAGGATTTGATTATAACACATCCCAGAAGGTTGTATCTATAATATTAACGAATCCCAAAAGGATTTGATCTAAATAATATTAATGAATCCTAGAAGGATTACATCAATTATGTTTAAAAAATTAGCAAAATGATTGCATCAATAATATTACCCAATTTCAAAAGGATTGCATCATAATAGTGAAGTATCCAGGGAGGATTTCACAATTGCGTAATTTTTTTTCTTTATTCTTACTTGAAGATTTGAAAAACAAGCAAAAATATTACATCATTCCTGAAGGATTGATCAAAGAATGTATTTTTTTTTTATCATCCCATAAGGATTTCAAATAATATCGTTATTTTAATATCAAACATTTTTGAAGAATTATAATTTTTTGTTGATCATAGTTGGTAAATTTTTTTGTTCAATTCTATAAGAATCAGACAATCAAGGAAATACTTTCAAGAATATCTTCAAAATATTTTATATTTTTAATATAGTAGTTTAAAATATTATATTGTAATAATAGTGTCTCTTAATATCAATATTGATTTTTCCCAATTCTTATTTATTCCTTATATTATTCTATTGAAATTTTCTTATGATATTTTTATTTTATTTAGTTATTAATGAATAGCTTTTTTTTTAATTCTTTAGATTTAGTTTATAACAATTAAATCAAATGAAAATTAATCATTTGTTTTAAATATCTATTTTATCTTAATGTTTTGATAACAACAAAATTTCAATTATATTTTCACTATATATTATAAACAAGCATAATCTATTTACAAATCATAATTGTAAACCAGAAGTTTACAAATCAAATTTGACAAATTAAACAAGCATAAATCACAAGCATAATTGTAAATTAGAAGTTTACAAATCAAATTTAAGAATGTTGGCAAAATCGGTTGGGTCATCCCGAATGTATTATGATACGAGCATTAGTTTTGAAGAACCGGAAGTTTCTTCAATCCAATAAAATTTGTGTGTTTCTAGAGGAAATTTTGAGAAATTGAGTTTTTATGATATTAATTGTTGCATCGACTAAAAGATCATGCATATGCCTACTCACAAGTCACAACCAGAAGTTTGTGAAATTGTTTTCTCAACTAATTAGAGTCAAATCTTATTATCTGAATTTTTCAGAAATTTCTTGATAAATATCATATATTATTAAAATTGATATTGAACATCATGTAGCATATGTTCATAAAAATGGACTTGAAGATCCATTCTTTAGACATCTAAAGTTAATTGTATGGTTGATACTTATAAGATCATAAGTTCTAAATTAGATATTTGAAACACAAAATATGAATATTAATATATTCATTCGCATTAAGCCAACAAGGTAGTATATGTTAATTCTCCTCTTAACTTACAAATTATTTTAGGATAATAACCTAATACGTCTCATCTAAGTAAAATTTTGGATGTGTTATGATTATTCAATTGCTCTAAAATAGTACGCTAAGATGAGTTTTGAAAGAATGTTGAGAAAATACTCTTTTATATATGAATCTCGTATTTGAGGATGTATCTTGATCCAATAATTGGATACTTGTTTGAAGTCTAGTAGGCTGACTATCAATTGATAAATTAATTTTCTCAATATTAGGGGGAAGAGAATAAGCAGTTGAAAGTGTGAACCAGAAGTCCAAATGTGAACCAGAAGTTCAAATGTGAACTAAAAGTTCAATTGATAAAATAAATTATTGTCTTGATCCTCGTACAAACCAATATGAACAAAAAGTTCAAAATGTTATTCATCTGCAAAGTTTATGAAATAAATTATCAACTGTTAATACTCCACTCAAAGTGGATTCTCCTATTGGATAAGCTAATCTCGCAAATGAGTTGTAGTCGCGCCTGAAGCGTGGTATGAAAGTTGGTTCCAATGGTAAAATTCCTCTACTAAAATAAGAAACTAAAGTTAAAAATGACTCAAGTGAGGATATTAATATTCTAAGAGTACTTTGACATAATTTATTTTTCAGTTCCATAAGAAATATCAAGTACTTGAAATATGAAATAAAGAGATCTCGATAAATTATGTCTTGGATGAAATAGAATGGAACCGAAATTAAGATAACCAAATAAAGTCGACATTGGCAATGTATTTGTATACAATATAGCGCTAAAGAAGATAAACGATAACGAAGATCATGAAACAAAGTCTACCGAAGATTGTAGACAAAGTGAGAATTTGTCAAAATGAACAGATCATGAATCAAAGTCTATCAAAGATTATAGACAAAGTGATAATTGACAAAAATGAACATATCATGAATCAAAGCCTATCCAAGATTATAGACAAAGTGATAATTGGACAAAATAAATAGATTTAATTGAAGAATAATTAAACTCGCTTTAAAAGCGAATCTTTTTTGGACTTGTAGTCCGATACCTTGAGGTGTGAAACTAATGGGATATAACTGAGTTTTTGTGAAAAAGAAAAATATGAATTGTATGAAGTTTGATTTGTTGCTCAAAGATCTAAGATTTATTTATATGAAACATATCCACCCGCAGTGGATTTAATTATTTTTTCAATATTTGATTAGCCTTGAAGAGCATGAAGGGTTTAATATGAATATGATGGATGTTGTGACATCTTATTTATACGTCTCACTTGATAGTGACATTTACATGAAAATCCCTAAAGAGTTTAATATATCATAGACACATAATTTTGGATATGGAGAAGGCTACTCCATAAAATTGAACAAATCTCTCTATAGGCTGAAATAATCTGGACGCATGTGGTTTCATCGTCTTAGTGAATATTGACTTAGAGAAGGGTATACAAATAACTCCATTTGTCCTTGTATTTTATTAAAAAAATTAGGAAAAGAATTTGCAATAATTGTCGTCTATGTTAATGACATAAATATTATTGGAACTCTTGAAGAGCTTCCAAAAGCTATGAATTGCTTGAAGAAAGAGTTTGAGACCAAGGACCTAGGAAAGACAAAATTATGTCTAGGTTTACAAATTGAGCATTTGGACAAAGGAATATTTGTACATCAAGAAGGATATATAGAAAAGGTGTTAAAACACTTCTATATGGACAAATGTCACCCGTTGTCTACTCGAATGATTGTTAGATCATTAGATATAGAGAAAGATCCTTTTAGGCCTCGAGAAAAGGATAAAGAATTGCTTGGTCCTGAAGTACCATATCTTAGTGCGATTGGAGCACTGATGTACTTTGCTAATTATACACGTCCTGATATATCATTTGCGGTAAATCTATTAGCAAAATAAAATTCTCCACCTACACAAAGACATTGGAACAAAGTCAAACATATACTTCGTTATCTTAGAGGTACAATAGACATGGGTCTATTTTATACCAAAGTACCCAAACTCAAATTAACAGGTTATGCAGATTACTTATCAGATCTTCACCATGGTAGATCACAAACAGGTTATTTGTTTACATGTGGTGGTGCGGTTATTTCATGGAGATCAGTAAAACAAACAATAGCAGCAACTTCATTTAATCATGCAGAGCTTTTAGCAGAGGCAAGTCAAGAATGCGTTTGGTTGAGATCCTTAATCCAACACATACAAAATACTTGTGGCTTGTCTTCGGGAAAAATAAATTCAACGACCATATATGAAGATAATACTGCATGCATCACTCAATTAAAAGATGGTTACATTAAAGGAGACCAAACAAAACATATCTCTCCAAAGTTCTTTTCACTCATGATCTTGGGAACGGTATAAACATCCAACAAATTCGTTCATGTGATAATCCTGCAGATCTTTTCACAAAGTCACTTCCAAGTAGAACTGTTAGTTAACTAGTACAAAAGATTGGTCTTCATCCTCGAAGAAATAATCGTTCAGGTGAAGGGGAGAAATTAATTTTGATTTAAAAGGATATTGTACTTTTTTCCCTTCACTAGATTTTTTTCCATAGGTTTTTTTCTAGTAAGGTTTTAACAAGGCATATCTTGAACAAACATCCAATGTGACTATTATGAATATTGGATTATTGTCTCCCAATAATTTTCTTTCTTATTTGTAATAATCATGAATAATAACGAGGTAACTCCCTCACATAGAATGTTGTACTCTTTTCCTTCACTAGAATTTTTCCAGGGTTTTTAGTAAGGTTTTAATGAGGCATATTATTTGTGGACATCAAAGGGAGAGTGTTATAAATGGAATGATTATGGATGTCCATCAATTAGGAGACTTCAATTGATTTTCTACTTATTACATATATCTTATAAATATGACTCATATTGTAATTGAAATCTACATAGATAATGAGAATAATAGAATCTTATTTTCTCTCTTCTCTTTCTCTCCTTCGTCTCTACTCTTCTATTACATTGCTTTCTCATTAATTTCATAACAAAAATTATGTGTTTTAAGAAATATTAATAAAAATCCCACATTTTTAAGAAATATTAAACATAAGGACTAAAGTATTTGAAAAAATCGCGATTATAATTCTTACTATAAATTATAACGTTTTTTATTTAGTTTATAATTCTAACTTCATAAGAATCAAAATTAATATTTAATATTGTAATTTTTTATTGTCAATAATAAATTTATTTTAATTAGTTAAAATATTTAATTTACTTGAGAGTAAATTAATTAGGTATTAAAATAAATAAAAATTGATAAATATCACTAATATTAAGGGTGGCAAAATGGATCGTCCGCCCTGCCCTGCCTAATGCCCACAAAAAAAGAAGGTGGCGGGTTGGCAGGTGCCTAATTTTTTATTTTGTTTTATTTTATTTATTTTTTAATAAATTAAAATACTTTTTTTTTTACATTTCAATATGATTTTTCATAACAACTTTTATAAAGCATCCTTACACAAATTTTACTTCATATATTCATAAGTTAACATATAGAATAAAACCACCAAAAATTACAATTACTAAAATTAACTAAAAAAAAGGGTGTGATAAAGGTGGGACAAGCTAAGCGATCAGGTGCGACAGACTTTAGTGGGCGTCCGGTTCTGGCAAGGATAGACTTTGACAGGTAGCGGGCTTTAACGGAACGGGCTTTAGTGGACGGGGTCCAAAATCTTAGCCCAATCCACCATTTTATGGCAAGTGCGCGGGCCGGTCTGGCGGACCACGACCCATTTTACCACCGCTAACTAATATGCAATATTTATTTATAAATATAATTAAATATGAGACACATATTTATAACTATTTAATAAATAAATTTAAGATGGTACGACTAATATTTATTTTTATAATTAGTTTTATAAACATAAATAACTTACAAATATTTTTATAAACAAAAAAAAATTCAACTATTAGTCACAAGATTTCAAAGCACTTACAAACGAGAAAATTTCTACATATTGATAGAATTATTTGTAGAAACAAAAATAAATTCCAATAACTTTTATAAACAGAAATAACTTACACAATTTTTTATAAACGAATAAACATTCACATATTGATGTAATTGTTTTTAACATGAATAAGTAAAATAGTTTTATAAATTGTCGCATGAGTTCAAGACCTTATAAACGGAAAAAGTCTACATATCGATATAATTAATTTTACAAACGAAAATAAGTTACAATAATTTTTATAAACAGGAATAAATTACAAATATTTTTATAAACAGAAAAAATTTAATTATTGATATAATTTTTTTAAAACACGAATAAGTTTTAAATATTTTTTAAATTGACACACGCATTCAACGAGAAAAATCTACCTATTAGAATAATTATTTTTGTAAACGGTGATAATTAACAACAACAAGTTAAAATTTGATAAATGATTATATATTATAACTATATGAATGTTAACCAACGGAATACATGAAATAGATATAAATGTAAACATATCTATGAGATAACAGTTGTATGCTGTTAATTTTAAGGTTCATCTTTTATATTTTCTTTTGCTATTGTTTTATATAATTAAAGTTAGAGAATCGATTATACGGTTTATTATAAGTACGAATCAATGTTTAAAAATTATGTATATTATTAATCTAGGATTTTACTAATTTTATATGAATTCTTAGACACATAAGACTTCTATTTAAAACACGTTTTGTATGTTTTTGTTTCCTTCCTTCCCACATCGTCAATCGTGCCAATTGTGGTGCTTCACTCAGCACTTACCAGCTACCATCTCTTCACCTTAACAACTTCTCTTCTTCAATCTTCAAACCTCTCAACAACAACAAATTTCTTTCCATTTCCTCCAAACCCCAACATATCTCACCGATAATTCCCATTCACCTTCTCTTCCTTCATTTCACTATTTCATTCTCATAACAGAACAAGATGCAACTTGATCTGGAATCATTGTCTGAAGCTACTTCCGGAGCAATTGGATCCCTTGTCAGCACCACCGTATTGTACCCACTTGATACCTGTAAAACCAAGTATCAAGCTGAAGTTCAGGCTCGTAATCAAAGAAAATATAGGTTATTATAACTATTTTTCACTTTATATGACCCCAATTTGATTATTTGCTAATTCCTTTGGTTGTTGTCATAATTATAATACCATGATCTGATTTTTTTTTCATGTAAACTATTTTATTCTATATCATGGTTGACTTTATTTTCAAAAGTTTGTAGAGATATGGGTTTATCTCTGACAATGTTGATTCTGAAATATAGTTATTTGCTCAAAATATCCATCCGTTATGGCTGCGATTTATGATCATGATCAAAGAGAACCAATCCCACTGTCCATTAGCGGAGTCATTTAAAGATAGAACATAGTTTTGTATGGAGAGGTCCAACACAAGGATTGTTTACACCGGGATTTGAACATGAGACCTTGAGAGGAGCATGCGTTTAAGGGTAGTCTCAAATTTGATTGAAAACCTGAGACTACCCTTAAAACGTGTTAAATTTTAGGGTAATTTCGGTTTTCAAAGGTGAAAAGGATAGCGGGACAAAACCACTGCAGATCGCCCGCTACATGTTATTTACCCTATATCAGCCGTTTTAGTGTCTGGTCTCCGCTCCGCTATGCTATAGCGGGATAGCTCTGCCATTGACTACTCTTATTTGTCAATGAGTTTTCAGCTTATCTCAATAAGCTTTTCAAAATTGCTTATGAAAACAACTTGCTGCATAAATGAACCGTCTTTTCTCTTTTATTATAGAAAAATAACTTTTACCTAAGTATATATTCATTAAGCATTTAGGAATGGTGTTTATCCAAATGTATCCAATGGCAAATGGTAATATTTATATTCAAATTGCTGATTTTTAGTTTTCATTTGCTCTTATTGTGGCAATGCAAGATTAACTAGGAAGTTGATACTTGATAGTAACTTGTTAAGTTGTGCTTATTTGATTTTGTTGCTCTAACCCATGTAGGAGAATCTCTGATGTTCTATGGGAAGCAGTTTCTAAACGTCAGGTGCTTTCGTTGTACCAAGGCCTTGGGACGAAAAATGTCCAATCCTTCATTTCATCGTTTATTTATTTCTATGGATACAGCTACTTTAAGAAACTATATTTGAAACAAACTGGGAACAAGAGCATTGGAACAACAGCAAACTTGATTGCCGCTACTATGTCTGGCGTTTGTACTATACTAATAACACAGGCAAGTTGAAATTTTAATCGTTGTTTCAAAGAAAATTTAACTTCAGCGTAATTTCTAGGTTCTACTCATAGCACAACATTCTTATCTACCTAAAAAACTACTAGATCTTTAGTAATATACTATTATCTCCTATTTTGCAGCCCTTAGATACAGCATCCGCGAGGATGCAGACATGTGAATTTGGAAAATCCAAGGGACTATGGAAGACCTTGTCAGAGGGTACCTGGATTGAGGCATATGATGGCCTGGCCATATCTATTCTTTTAACAACAAACCCATCTATTCAGGTATCAATCTATCACACTGAATATTTATACCAATGGCTCAATCAGAGTAGTCAATAGCCGCCAATAGTGGCTCTATCCCGCTATAGCGGAGCGGAGGCTGGCTGCTATGGAAAGAGCCTTAGTGGTGCAAAACACTATAGCAAATGCTATAGGGTAAATAGCAGGTACGGGGGCTGAGCGGTTCCCGGCTCAGAGGGGTTTTTCCTGTTATCCTTTCCCCTCTAACAAGTCGAAATTACCCTTTAAAGTTAAAACGTTTTAAGGGTAATTTTAGGTTTTGTTGGAGGGAGTTAATAGTAGGAGCATTGATATAAAGTTGAGGAACAAGCACCTTGTGAGAGACACACCACTTGTCCACCTAAAACCTTAAGGCTATGTTTGAGAATTTGGAGGGGAGGGGCTTCAAAAAATGATTTTTTTTAAAAATATAGAGAAATTTTTAACATTTTTTTAAAAAAGATTTTGTTTAGAATGATAAAATAATGCTTGTCATTAATATATTTTTACTTTTTGAAATACTATAACAACAAAAAATATATTTGAATAGTTTGTATAAACCCTTCAAAACCCTCCAAAATCCTAGACTGAGATTTTATCCTCCAACAGTATACTGCATTTGATCAGCTGAAAAACAGACTACTAAAGGGAAAAGTGAGCAAGAAAACAGATGCAAAGTCGTCCCCTGAATCTCTGTCTGCATTTAATGCTTTCTTGCTGGGTGCAGTTTCAAAATGTGCTGCTACATGCTTGACATACCCAGCTATCAGGTGGATGATCAACTTACATTATTTTCCTCGAGATTTTTCATTTGTGTTAATATACAGATTTTTCATTTGTCTTTTCCTTGAGATTATGGACTGACTGATGAAAGATGTTTTGAATTGCCAATAGGTGTAAAGTTACGATTCAGGCTGCTGATTCATACGATAATAAGAGTACAGAAGCCGAGAAGAAGGCACAGAAGACAATCTCTGGAGCACTCTATACAATTTGGAAAAGAGAAGGCCTCTTGGGATTTTACAATGGATTGCAGGCGCAGATATTGAAAACTGTTCTCAGCTCTGCATTACTTCTGATGGTAAAGGAGAAGATCACAAAGTCGACATGGATTCTGATGCTCATGATTGGAAGATACTTTTCTACCAATCCCCCCAAATTGAAAGCAGCTTGAATTTGCACTCGATATATTATAAACAATTTCTCATTTTATGGAGGTAAGTAGTGACAGGTGCATGGAATGCGAGTGTTGCTAGCTGTTAAGATCGTGTTTCTAGAATAGGAATACAAAATAAAATGAAAATTCAGATAACAGTTTCTTTCTTTTCGACTATGATTTTCTCCCGTCAAGATTTGTTAGTTTAGTATTGTATTGTGCACTTGCAAACTCTTATTATTGATAACAATGACAACAAATAACAACCCTTTGGGAACAAAATTCTCCGATTTTTCTTACTCTAGCATTCAACAGACATTTATGTTATTAAACAATAGAAAAACAGTTATCTTCATTGTCTCCTTTTTAACACTCAAGTTAAATCTTTCTGGCGGTAGCATGAGTTTCTGTCCGGTAACAAAACTGTAACGATGAAGCATTGCCAATAGCCACCCTTGAGGTTTCACAACAGGAAAATGTTGGCAGCTAACAAGAGCATTGAGGAATAAATCATTCCGACTTCGGAAATCAAATTTCCAGCATTCGAACTATAGGGAGCAAAGTTTCCTGTAGGAGTGTCAGTGGTCAAGACAACAACAATCCAGTTATCTTCTGAACCAATACCGATTCCGGTAAACTGTGTGTCGTTGAGATTCTCCGAGTAGAGAGATTTTGTGAAATTCGTGAGGACAAGGTTTGAAGCCAGGCCAGGAACACAGGCAGGCATTACAGTTCCATCCTTTGTGTCAGTAATAGCCAAGTGACATTTAGCTAAAAGGTTTGGGTAGTTTGAGAATTGAGGTTCTGTGCCTGGTACTGTATTAGCACCTGTGGTATTTGTACATGGTTGATTCTTGAATTGATCTGCTATTTTATCTGCAAGGCAATCTGCATTTTTGTTTTTTGTAAGCGATTTCAAGTTTAACGATGCTCGATACTTGTTGATACCCTGATAAAGATCATCTTTCTCATCTGCAGAAAAAAATTTAACTAGAGCATGATCATCAAAAATCAAGATGTCAACTTCATAATGTATATGTATATATGTGAATGTTTAACATGCATTGTGATGTCGTTAAAATATGATGTGCTCGTTGCGATCGAGATCGAGGTCAAGATTGTTTGATGAACATCTAAGACTTTGATCTCATTAGTACAACGAGGACATCATACAACGAGGACATCATATTGTATATTGTGACTTGTGAGTGATTCTGATCTAACATTCTTTAGTTTCTAAACCAATTCAAAATATGGTCCAAAGACAGCGCAAACGGTTAAATCATGACAAATTTTAAGATGAGTAAGTACTTACCATCACCACATTTAACTGGATGATTTATCAAGAGAATGACATATGAAGAAAGGAGAATCCACAAGAGCATAGAGAATTTGGGCTGCAACACCATTTTTTACAGATGAGTTATGTCAGAAGGAAGAATTGTGATGGTGGTGCTTAGAGGAAGAGAGTTCTACAACATGAAAACACATACTACCTTTGGATTCTCTATATGTGGGTGTAACCTATGGTTGCTTGTGTTAGGTGGTTTACTGTTACTTGAAGAGGAAGGTAGATGTAATAGACATCTCACTGACGTTGAGGAAGACATTGCAACGCTAAGAAATGACACTGTTTTTACGTTTTAGACCATGTTTCAGTGTCAGATATAAGTTTGGTTTTAAGGACAGCTGTTCCGGAGTCTTTTTCTTGCATAGTTGCATGCATTGATTGATACATGCCATATTGGAACTTGGAAGAAAAAAAATGTTTAACCAAATTCAAACTCGAATTCTCACGAAAGATTCATTCGGTTTTAAGTAAAGTTTATTAATCACTTGAGTCTAATTATTTGATTGAAGTCATAACATTGTGAATGAGATTTTACATAATTTCCTTGATGATCCTTATACTAAGTTTTGTTCATCTTTGAGTTAGCATGAAATCATCATATGAATATTGAAAACTAAACTAAACCTATAAACCACAAATTCCTATAGTCTTAACTCAATAAATATAAACGATTAATTCAATTCTTCACATTTTTTTCAGTTTTCTTTCCTGAAAACAAATAACATTCTTATAAGTAAAAATACTATTTTCTACTACTTCAAATTTTTGTTTCTAAAATCTATTTTTTATTTAAAATTTAATTAAAAAATTGAAATAAGAAAGAATATTTCAAAACCTTTGTTGTTTAAAAGAAAAGACAAGTATTATCCCAACTAGTTTTGGAGAAACCTGTGATCAAATAGTAGCTTCAAACCGGTCCACCCTATGATTCCAGGTTCAACCAGACAGTCCAAGCAACCAATTTTTAAAACACTGATTGGGGGCAGAGTGGGATTCAGAATTTGATCAATAGCCTAATGTTGGGTTGTTTGTGAATACTTTATCTTGCAATCAGTTGTAGAAATACATTCGCTTGAAAAGTTCACAAATGTGAATGTTCTTAGTCCTGAACCAGTCAAGTCGAAAGTGGTGCATAAAATTACGCTGCATAACTAGTGTACTCGACTAAAACAGCTGTAATCAAAATCTAGGTGAGTACTAGAAACAACTTTTGAACACAGAAGCACAGGACCAAGAGCACAATAGAAGAACAACCCAAGATTAAACAAAATTCAATTTAGCAAAACACAAGTAGAAATCAAAAGCTTACGATCCTAAGTAAGCCAAATTAAAATAACCATGCAAAAAAAGTAACAGCTGAATTCCATCCCTAACAGATAAAAAAAACCTAGTACTCTTCCATAGCAACTTATGAACTTCTCAAAAACAGAAATTGAGTGCATTCCTCATCCTAGTAGAAAAAACCCAACACTTTACCACCGGCATTCTTTCTCCTTGCCTCTTCATGATCCATGATACCAGCAGAGGTAGTCAAGACAATATATCCAAACTGCATGTTTTCAGCAATCAAAAGTTAGGGACTAATTGAAAAACCACACGATACAACATAATAACATGATTATTTGTATAATTGTATCTATAAGTTTAGCAATTACTTCAATACTTTTAATGTCAATATATTTATTCCCTTTTTATAACTTCTTCCTCGGCTCTATTGTTTCAATCCCACTATACGCTATCCCGCTATACACCACTATCCAAGACTGACTACTATGTTCCCAAGCATTGGGGGATCGAGTTTAAATGGTCTGTCATTACAATACACAATAATAATTTCATTTGCAAAATGGCAAGACTTTGGGAACAACTCATACCACTGTGATTCTAAACGTTCTAATCAACTCTCTACAACAAAACCAGCCAAGCTTCCATACCACTGATTCTAAAAGTTCTAATGAACCCTCTACAAAACCAACCAAGCTTTGAAAGCTACTAAACCTAACATAAAGTATTCCATGCACCAAAAGCAAACTTACATATAACAAGGAAAGAGACAAACAAATATTGAACTAAGCTTATATTTGACCAAAATTGAGTTGGACCAAAATTGATCACCGAGATTAAACAAGTTCATTAAAGTCACAGACTCTATGGTAAAAAGTAAAAACAGTTAGAAAATTAAATTATCAAACTACTTCATTGTAATTTATGGCTGAATTTAAAGTGAAGGCTTTTCAACTGACCTGTCTTGAAGGAAGCAGCCTAGCAGTCCATCCCTCAATCTCCTTAACACCAACATCAAAACGAGGACTAATAACACCGCACTTGTTCAATCTTCCATTCAATTCCACAACAATTTTTCCAGACCGATGATCATCAACGTACTCAAACTCCCCAATATAACCTACAACAACAAACCACATCAACACATAAACTAAAGGACTACAGCAAAAACAATAAACACCCCGAGCCAAAAAAACTCAATTACCATGCTTTTGCATGACCGTAAGGAACTTTATAATCACTTTCGAGGACGGCCTAATCATGACCTGACGCTTCCCACGTTTCTCAGCATTGTACATGCTCTTGAGAGCATCATTCAAGACACTAACCCTCACCATAATTGCTGTAACAAATTACAACAAAAACAATCACAGTTAACATAAATCAATGCTACCAAAATTTTAATCGAATAGTTCACAAACTGGTCCATATATCAAAAGATCTTAAACTGCAGTGACAAATTTCAACGAGATCGCTAATGAAGGTGGCATCATGATACAAAAGTGTTGATTTTTAGGTAATCTAATGCAGTAGAATTTGAAGAAAAAAAATCAATTTTGAAGCTGCTTATTAAAAGAATGAAAGAAACCCTAAAAATCCAAATTCATGAATGGTGGAGAAATAGATCTTACCAGAGAAACGGAGTGGTGCAGCAGCTACACAAACTCTCTCTGCGTTGAGGTGAAATCGGTGGTAGGGTTAGGGTTTGTTGAGACGATTGCGATTCTTGGGGATTTTATTGGATTCATTCTTTTGAGATTTGGGCCATATAGTTGGGCTATTTTTTAAGGTAGTGATTTTTGTATACACCCTCGTACCTAGTTCTCACATACATAAAAACAAAATCATTTAACATAGTAATATTTTCACTTTAAATTTATGGAATTTTTCACAATTTTTTTTAAAAAATGTTTTGTTGACTGGATTTTTCACAATTTTTTTTTTCTATGAATTATTCTGCTTGAGAACCAAATATAATTGGTGAGACGATGATAAAAGATCTTAAATCAGTGGAGTAAGTTTTCGATATGGTGGAGTGGAGGATGACATGTAAGGTTAGAATTCAACGTCCAGGTCAGTGGGAGAATAAGGTGTAATGTGAGAGTGAGAATGAATTTGATTAATTAAAATGACATATTTTCTTCCTTATATAGTGTGAGCATTTAAAATCGTCAATGTGACATAATGAACACTATGTGGATGGTTGTTGAATTTTATCAAACGATGATTAGTGCATTTGAAATGTGGGATCTTCTATCCTGATGAAGGAACACCTATTCCATGTACGTTTTTGCTTAGTTCCACTATATGGTCTCTTGCTACAGGGCCTTACGAACAACCCATAATAATTTTCCCTCAAGTTCTTCTCTCTACTTTGTAGGGAGAGGAATTCGTCACGTATGTCCATAGACGTGATACTGGTAAGAGCAAGTGAAGAGTCTTAATGGAACGTTATTATCATTGAGAGCAGACACATTAATGTGTATGTATTTGTGGGTCGTGTCTTCAATGGATATCCAAGTGGGTGGAAGGGTTGTGAATTGTGAGGAGTGGAACATGGAGGATCAAATTACATCATTTACATATGTATTACTTTCAGTAAGTCACGTCAGGGAAGGAATTGTAACACGCTAAAAATTATAATTAACTATTTAATTGGTTAATTATGATTTATTGATGAATACGTGTGAATTATTGTTGAATAATTGTGTGTTCTGGGGTAGTGTTAAAGTTATGTGATAATTAGAATTATTTTAATTTAAATAATTTAGTTGAGATTATTTAGAATTAATAATAATTAAAATAGATGTAATATTAGTATGGAGATATTGAAGGGTTGATGATAATTTTAAGAGGTTAAGTGAGGGCATAAGTGGAATGTCATCAAAAAGGACTAAGCGGTAAGATTGACAAAATGAGAATTAGAGAGTTTTGTTTCATTGTTACGATCGTGGAATAGGAGAAAATAAAAAGAAAGAGAGAAGAGGAAGCTAAGGCTTAGAGAAGATTTCCATTGTGGAAAAGAAGAGAACTCAAGTAATGAAATCAAAGGTAAGGGTGGGGTTCCAACTTTCTAAGGATATTATATAGTGACAGGTATGTTAGGGATTATGATTGATATAGTTGTTGTGTGTTCTTGTTCATGAAATTGGTTTTTGTGTAATTGAATCAAATTGGTAAATTGTTAACATGTTGTGGTTAAATTGTTGTAATCGATGTCATGGAATGAGTAGTAATGTTGTGTAATATGTATGTATGAACCATATATTTGAGAAACATTTTTTGATTTCAAATTGGGGATTTGTGTTAACAAAAAATGATTTTCGTGTCAAAGTTGTAGAAAAGTGCTTCTGACAATGAGGTAACACGTTACTGTTAACTGGAAATTTCTAAATACGTTTAAGGGCGCTTATTAAAGGCAAGTGTCCCTACGAGTTAAGGGCCGATTCTAAACGAATATAGCTTATTTGAGAAAAACCTTATAAAGCCAAGTTAGAAATATCGGAAAACATGTGTCGGTTGAGAAGTTGAGCCAGAGAAACAACCAAATCGACCAAGCAGCCAGAAGAAATCGCGTCGAAAACAAAACCATATCGACAAAATGGGTGAAGAAAGACTGTTGGTCGATTGTTTTAGGAGTTGGTTGAAGGATGAATGTTGTCGAAGATATAGGTCAAAGGACTTAGGGATCGTGGGCGATTCTGGTCGTGATTTTGAAGCGCTAAACGAATGGCGAAAAATCGTGTGAATTTTCTTTAGTTTGAATCTAAATCATTGGTTACTCTTGGCAGTTACCTTGTAAAATGCTATAAATAAGTCAGTCTATTAGGATTTTGGTGTGTTCACTTGTATATTCAAATTGCTTTCCAAAACTCTGTCCAATTCCGCGCTAAAGGAAGAAAGAGTCATTCGAGCTTTTGATGTACGTGAATCACCGTCTTTACTTCAATGCAATCAATTTATTTTTAAGTTTATCTTTCCATTTCATTTCAAACGTTTTCTTTATTAAACACTTCAACGTCAATTGTTGGTCACAAGTCACCAATTAGTGTTCGGTTGAGTCTTGTTTATCCAACACCTCTGATTAGCGTGGTCAAAATTCTGTTGTGTGGAAAGCCATTGTACCGTTTCCCTTGGTCTCTGAAAACCGTTTCTTGGCCAAGGTCTTTTTCTGTAGAATCAATATAATATACCAAATCTTAGCACGTGTCTTAAGATCAACTGGTCGATCTTGCAAGTAACCCTTAGTTTTAGGACTTAGGGAGGACCAGCGGTTGTTTACCATTTTCCACAGTAAACAAATTGGCACACCCGATGGGACAATGTGCTAAGTGTTAGAATCTATTAGTAGCGTTAGAAGTGCATGAAACTTAGAAGTGGAAATTCAGCAAATAAGAAACCACTTACTAGGAAACGTACACCTAAGATGACAAACAATACTCCCGCGTCGAATGCAAATGAAGTTCCATCACGAATGTTGGGTGTCGCCGACCCAGTCATTTCGCAACTTGCATCATTTCCTCTATTAAGCAGCACAACTGTCTCAGGACCGACTGCTTCAGTATCAGTCCACATTCCTCATACCACACCGGTGAGTCTAGGGCCTGTGGTGGCCACGAGTGTCATTCCGAACATAGTGATACCTCGATTTGGTACTACTACGAATCCCCTTATGGAATGTTGTATTCCTTAATGACGGGATACCAGTCGACCCCAAATGTAGCAATAATGTCTGATAACGCACAAAACACAAATGCTCATTTGCAAGGATCTGCAATAGGGGGAAATATGGAAATGCTTGCGCAACATCTAAATACTACCTCTGTGGCAGTATTAAGGCAACAAATGGATGATAGCAACCATGAGTTGGTTAATATGTTAACTAACCAAACGGGTAATGTGTTTAACCCCATAGTACAAGAATCGGTTGAGACTAATAGGCAGTCCGCTGAAACAAACCAACAGGTTATTACATAACTAACACGTTTGTGTAACTTCTTAGGAGCCCCCCAAACGGTTGCCCGATGGGGGCCACCGGTTTGACAACCCATACATGTTCATGGTGACATGGGGGCAATAGAAGAAACTGTGTACCAGGGTCAAGCTGCAACGCCTCAAAGAAATTTCGTTGTCGATCCACCTAGGATTTGGTGTGTAGACAACAAGAGGCTGACCAAGTCCTTGATCAAATTCGACAAGAGGATTTAGTTGTCGAAAATAACTTAACCAATATTGTCGAAAGAATTATGGCCTAAAATGGTATGAATACACTGCCAAGGCCAACATATTTCTCCCCATTATTAGAGTATATTTTACAAACTGAAAACCCTAGAGGATGGAAAATTCCTAAGTACACCAAGTTTGGGGGAGAAACGGGTGAGTCGATAGTCAAACATATCGCTAGATACCTGACTGAGTCGGGAGACATGGAGAATAATGAAGGCCTGAGGGTGAAACATTTCCCTTCATCCCTCATTAAAGCATCCTTTACATGGTTTACTACTTCAGATTCATCGACTGGTCGAAGTTGGAGAAACTCTTCCGAAGGTTTGAAAAAACTAGTTTGGTTGAATCAAGCATTAAGATTTCTTGAACAATGAGCGATTATCTAAATAGGTTTAGATCGTTAAAAGCAAGGTGTTTTACCCAAGTTCCACGAATATGAACTTGTTCAAATGGATCTTGGAGGTTTGGACTACTCCATTAGGAAGAAAATAGATCCATTGAGCATGTTACAGGTTGGATTCGACTAGAAGTTGACATACTAAGGCTAAGTAAGAAATAGAAGGTAGCTTATGTCGACTGATATATCCCATATATAGGCCGATTACATATGAGGAGAAATGTGGATGTGGGTGAATTAAAATCGGGTCGGCATATGAATGTAAATCATTTTTCTGGAGGAAAAGCCTCTTTGTCGAAACTAGTTCAAAAATCCTGCAAAACTTATACCTTTGATGTTAGCAAATGCGAGAGATTTTTAATTTATTAGTTAAAGATGGTCAAATTATAGTACCCCAAATGCTAAATTACCACCATTAGAACAAAGACAAAAAGAGGTTTTTGCAAATATCACAATTATCTTGGTCACACAATTTCTCAATGTTTTATTTTCGGGATCTCGATTCAAGTCACTTCAGAGCACTTGAAATTTTTGCAAGGAAACAAAAGATTGATCTTTAAGGCAAGAAGAAGCCTTATTTGAATCAACATGGACGAACATAAGGTCGACATCACCATGTTGGAGGAAAGCGATGAGTCCAAACGTCAAGCTAACGGCGTTTATCCGAACGATGAACCTTTTGGGTTTTCTTTATCATTGCAAGAGTAAAGTTTTCAAGTCGGTTTGTGCCGGATACAACGCAGCTAATGATGAAATTTCAAAAGGTGGATAGGGAAGGGCCTAGTGGAATATAAGGGACCACAAGGCCAAAGACTTTTTGTTCCATGGTGCTGATTAAAATCCGTGGCTGGTGTGAGAGAGGAGGGAAAACACCCGAAATTGCTATCATTAGAGTGCGTTGAGAAGAAAAGCCGTGTCTAAAACTACATGGGAAAAATGTGACACCGAATAATTCAACTATTAAATAATTAGAAATTTAATTATTAATTTAATTAGGTTTAATTATTGGCATTTTAGATTGATGAATTTAATTAATTAATAAGAAGTGTTAGAGTGTGAATGGAATTGGGAGGTGTTAGAGTAAAACTCTTATCTAATTTATTTATTTCTATTATTTGAAAAATAAAGGAAAAATAAGAGAAGAAATTAGTTTCATTCTACGTACTTTGGAGAAGAGAAGAAAGAAAAAGTCAAATCGTCGAATTAAGATTCATCATAATGATTTGATCTTATTATGCCTTATAGGTTTTGATGATCAAACGATTGATCCGTTAGGAATCTCGAATTAGGATTTTAGGTTGTGCAAACGTTGATCCAAATGAATTGATGAGTTGCTAGGATAATTAAATACATGATTGTGATGGATGGGAATAATTATGATGATTACATGGTAATTGAAGATAAGTATGGTTTAATGAAAATGCTTTGGTTATGGGTCGACACGAAGTTATGTATCATGCAAGTAATTTAGAAAACCAAGTGGTCGACGTCATAATTTGGGTTTTGCATACAAAACGCATCGATGCAAAGGATCTTATATCGACACAAGAAGCCATGGATCGAGCTCATACTGAGGGATTTTAAAAATGGGAAAAATTATTACGTATGACCGCTGTGTTTATCGACACAAGCATCTATGTATTGACATGGGTTTAGATCGATACATGTTGTGTAAAGCAGAGGAATTTTAAAACGTTTGATCATATCTTCTGCTCCGATTTGGGCATAGTTGGTATCGTTGGAAAGCTTAGAGCAGTACTATCTATTAAAAGATTTTCAAAACCAGTAATTAAGATCTTGAAGGATTTTGGTTTCCGGGAAAATCCGTTGTAATTAGTGATTTTGCCATTAACTTTGATATACTTGTATGTTAATTCGATATGTTGTAATTAACGTTGTACATATTTTTATGTCTTTATCATGTATTGACGATAGTGTTGACTATATGATTATGGTGTTCTTCAATTGGATCATTCTGGATGGCATGTTGATTAGTTATTCCCATGACAATTTCTCGAGTGCCATTGTGGGTGATTGGGTGAGGGTTTGGATTCGTGTCGGGTGATTGTGGGCGAATTGATGTTATTGGTGACTGGTTCACATTTGGTACCACATGCATTAGTGCAGCATTGCATATGTAATTATAACATGTTAGGATGTTGGTGTTGTAATTGATTATTATTATATGCATATTGATACACGTGATAGTATTGGTGAAATGAATGAATATTACTAATGAGGATGGAATAACGAATTGATTGTTTTATTTTAAAAAGCATTATAATGGATTTTAATCTTTGATGAAATCTCTTCTTTGATGATTTCAGTTGAGTGATTATTGCTTAGGAATTGGTGAGGATGGCTTATGCAGTGTATATTTAGATAATCAGTGTCAGGTGTCATGCTATAGTAGTTGTAACACTTTGTGGAGCGATCGTTTGGTTTTAAGGATTAAACTTGTTTCTTTTGAGTTTATGTTTGGAATAACTATGTTATTGTTTATTAGGGTTTATAATGTCTTTAGTAAATCATTGGTTTGAATTATATTTAATAAGTTCTTGATGGTAAGCATGACTAATAGTTTTGTTATTTGGTTATTTTGAATTTTTAAATTGTATGCCGTTACATATTAAACTACGATTAAATATATAATTCGCGGGGAAATTAGAAGGGTGTTACAAAAATCCCATGAGTTGGACTCGGTGGGCGTTTCGATTTGAGGAGCGAGCCCATTGTTGCCAGAAAGTATATAAGTGAGGAAGATCCCACGATTACAAGAAAATCGACTCTTGTTGTCAAGCGACAAAATTAAGGAATGTGTCAACAAGCGATCGATAATGGTTACGATGGGGGCAACGATGACTTTGCCTGCTATTGAGAGAAACCTCGACATCTAGTCAACATTGTATACTTCCAGAGGAGTATTATCCAGAAAAGGTGAATATGAATGGATGTAACTACACAAGCCAACATTTGCTTTAATGAGTAATATTCGTGAGGCGAGAATACGCTGAGAGGCCGTTATGAGGCCATTTGAAGCCTTCTTGATCAGGCGAAGGTCGAAGAAAGGTGTGTAGTGGATTATTAGGCTCTTTGTCAATATAATGCATCATTTTCTAAAGAAAATGGTTAACAACGATATAAGATCACAAAGTGATCTATTGGACTACGAGGAAGAACTAAAACTACCATAGGGGTAATCCGGTGGAGCATCACGGCTCGGTCACTGCCAGGCGAAACCATATTCAGCGGTCATTCAAGGTGACCAAATATAATACGCTGTTAAGCGGAGAGAATGGTTACATGGAATCGGTGTTGTGCCATCTTCCAGCATCAACGCCTAATCATGAGATGGAATTGTGGAG